>PKMM01017926.1:24478-46640 GCA_002933915.1 Eutrema heterophyllum
ATGTATTATTGATTTATATATGTGTGTGTATTCTGCACTCTATGCTATCTTAGGATTAGCCGCTTGATTTTCCCATCGAACCTTTTTAATTGCTGTTCAATGTCTTTCGTCAGGGAAAGTCAAAAGTAATAAGAAAGTTTCAAACCTCATTTCATTGGATAAATATATATATAATATAACCTTATTGACAATTTCTTATGTATAGTCGCTTTCTGGTATGTTTTGTTAACTGGTTAGATCACTGTCATCGTCAAGTTTCTGTAAAACTGGTTTTTCCTTATGTAATACTAATTTTTTTGTAATGTACAAACTTACAAATTGTTCTACAGATTTGGGATGTTAACGTACAAACCAAAAATGTTATCAAATGTATTAAGTAGGAAATTACAAAATAATATAATATTAGAATGTTAATTGTATAATCTATCCCTATATTTCCTTATACTTTTGAGATCATTTTGTAAATAAGAACCAACATAGGATGCAAAAGTTACACCAAAATTGATTTTAAACATATTCCTGCATAGTTCAATTAGAAATAGATTATAATCGACTAAAATCATCTGTAAAACTAAATTACAAAATAATTAGGGTAAGTAATACTAATTTAAGTGGAAAACACCCAAAGTAAAACTATTTGAAACTTTCGTACAACTACTATATTCTGTATAACTACGTCTAAATGTTTGGCGCCAAACCCAAAATTTCCCCAAACTTTTGGCGCCCAATTTTTGGAATTATCTACTTTTATTTCTTTTTCCTCTCTCTCTCTCTCATTTCACTTCTCTCCCCGAGCTATAACGACGACAAGAGACTCATTCCCGATTTCTCTCATCCACGATTTCTCTCTCTTTCACTTCTCTCCCTCTAGAGACTCATTCCCGATTCTTCTCTTTTTCATTACTCTAAAACTCTTGATTATGGACCCGAGCTATAACGACGACAAGAGAACCAAGAGGCAAATCGACAGGCTTTATTTCATAGCCGACGGTGACTATGGCATTCCGAAAAGTTGTCCATGTGGTGGACGAATTATCCATGAGACCTCTCAAGGGATGATATACTTCACCTGCAATGTGTATGAGGTATAGTTTCTAAATTTCGTTTAAGGGTTTACTATTTATAATTTCTGGTTTTATTATCATCAAATCAAACCAGTACGATTCTGTCTTTATGTGTAGAATGATGGTTCCCACATTCGGAAAAAATGGGTTGAGGCTTTCGAAGAAGAGGTGGCTATGCTAAAGAAAGAGGTTCGAAGCATGCTAAACCATGAATTCCAGATCAAGCAAATGCGTATGGAGATGAACAACAATACTGAAGAGATTGCAAAGCTGAAGGAATTATTGGCGGATGTTGTGGGTCGAAATTTTTAGCTTATCTTTGTTTTCCAAGACATTTCTAAGGAAGACTATCTAGTGTTTCTGCGTAAAACTATGTTGTTTGTTTTGTAAGACTATCCAATGTTCTATGTCTTTGTTTCAATCAATGTTCTATGTCTTTGTTTCAAATAGTTATACCTAGTATTACAAGTTGCACTAATGTTTTCAAATAGTTATACCTAGTATTACCAGTTGCACTAATGATATCAAATAGTTATACTTAGTCGAATACCCAAAACAAACAACATAGTTTTACGCAGTCATACCAGTTTTACGAAATAAAATACAAAAACAAACTTAGTTTTACTTAGTAATACTTGGTATACTTAGTCGAATACCCAAAACAAAAACATAGTTATACATAGTCTTCTACTCTTCATATCTTCTTGACCTTGTCATCCGCTTCCTCTTTCCAGCAGCCTGCAATCAAATACAGTTATACTTTAGTATTACCAACTAAAACCAGAGTTTAATAATACAAGATAGTTACCTTTGACGTCTCTCCTTCTCCTACTTGCTCATTCACAAAAGATTCCAACAGTTGGACTCTTTCGGCCAATCCACCAACCTTGCCCTCAATTACATTAAACCGTTCTCCCATATCTGCTTTCATAGTGTTTAACAGCTCCACCAATCCAGTTACAGGCGTGTTTACCGGGCTTTCATTGGCGGTATTCTCATTTAAAGGCAGGTTTGGTGGTCCTAATAAAGGCAGGTTTGGTGGTGCTAATCGGGAAGCCACATCTTGGTTGCGTAACTCTTCAAACAGTACGGTATATCCTTGGCGAAGACGCTGCATCCAACCGTTAACAACCATATCATGCTTATCATCGTCGTCATCTTTTTCTGTGATTCGAGCCAGAAGAGAATATTCTTCATCTCTAGCTACCACGATACTTTCAATGTCATGTGAATGTAAACAATGAATTTAAACATTTACAGGAACAATGTAAACATATGCAAAGGATAACTAACCGTGGTTTCACCAAGTTCTGCATTTATTTTCTCAAGAGGAAACCCTTTCAATTCGCTTTTCTTAAACTTTGTCTTGCACATCCTAGGACAATTCATGTTTGCGCCTGGAATACTTTCTCGGAATCTAATCCCCAACTCTGCAATTGCCTCGAATGCTAAAAGCTACACAACACACATATAGTTAGAGTTAACTTCAATATAAGAAGTAATAACAATGACTAATACCTCAATCAAATTTTACTTACCTCTAAAGGAATACAGAAACTTGGAATCGGCCACAATACACCCTCTTTGACGACCCCTTTAAAATGAATCATGGTGTGAGAGATCTCCCTTAGCATGTGATCAAATGACAATCTCCCCCAAGGAAAGCTCTTACATAACTGAAGATCATCCACCGCTCTTTGAAAGAATTCCAACACGGGCGTAGCATCTGCTCCAGTCTTTGTCTGCCCTATAACAATGCTGGATAAGAAGTAGAGGACCAACATCTTTAACCTATCTCCAGAAGGTTCCATTTCCTCTAACTTTTCTTTCACGTCTTGATGTCTAATTGTTGATTTCCCAAAATGCTTAGTCACGAAGTCTGTACTGCCCGCTTGCATATAATCCAGTGGATAGTTGCGGCAGTCTAATCCCGAAATCAAGGCGTGTTCCCGTAGACCATAGCGGATGGGAACGCCATTCACGATGAACCAAACTTCCTTCTCCTTCTCGATGCATGCCGTTCGAAGTAGGAGCATCCACATGCCCATAAGCTTGTGGTTTTTGTCTTTTGGCAAGTGGAAAATGTGTTTGAACTGCGGATGCTTCTCAAACCATTTCTTCTCAACACTATTGAGTGGATGCTTCAACTTCTTTAACGTTTCCAGGAAATCGGAGATATAACACCTCGTCGATATCTTAATTTTCTTCTTGTACTCCGTTGGCGGGAAGTACTTTCGCATAGGTTGTACTGCTATCGTTTCCTCCTCAGAATCCTGCAACAAACATTCATTTGTACCAAGTTATGCCAGTATTATATATTAAATACGCCTAGTTCTACCTAGTTCTACTAGTATTACTTAGAAAATCAACATAGTTATACCTAGATCTACCAGTATTACTTAGAAAATCAACATAGTTATACCTAGATCTACCAGTATTACTTAAAACTCAACATTAGTTTTCCCTAGTTCTACTTAACTGCAAATCGAATCCAAGTACTTACCGTTTCATCCATGTCTGAGTTTTCTCTCGAGTTTTCTTCTTCTTCTTCTTCTTCATTCGCGTCATTCTCTGACTCTTCTTCTTCTTCTTTTTCTTCCTCCTCCTCCTTGTTTGAGTTTTCCCTTTCTTCTTCTTCTTCTTCTTCCTCCTCCTTGTTTGAGTTTTCCCTTTCTTCTTCTTCTTCTTCCTTCCGTTCTTCACTTTGAATAATCAGAGGTAGAGGTTCTTCACTAATCGGAAGTAGAGTTCGCTCCATCTCTACTTCTTCTTCAACCTCATTGTTCGTTTCTGATGCCTCAACAATCGCCGGATCCGAACTCCTCTCCGCCTCAACAATCGCCGGATCCGAACTCCTCTCCGCTGTATCTTTTGGAGCAGTCTTTTTCTTTTTCCTCGTCCATCTTGTTTTAGCCATTATAGGATCGGATCAGAAGCACAACTGATCGAGAATCGATCAAAAACCAACAGTGGTTGTCCCTAGTTTTACGAAGAGATCGTTGTCATGATTTGGAGATTGAAAAAATTAGGGGTTTGATTTGATTTGGGGAGGAAGGGGAATAGATAGTTTTTTTTAAAATGTAATTTTCGTGGGTCGGGTTAGATCCGAATTGTTTGGATGGGTGGAGTGAAACCCAGGTATGAAGTGTAAATATCATGATTTGCTCTGGTTTTTTTGTAACTTACTCATTTTTTTTTTTAAAATAATGTTAAACAAAAATACAGATATAACAGGGAGATTTCAGATTAAAATCTGAGCAGAGTGCTATCCGAGATTTAAACCCGTTTCAATCATTCAATGACTCGCGACTTTGGAAGGTTTCACTCTACTACATGTATTCTAGAGAAATTATCAAAAAATAATTTTTTTGGTCTAACAAGAAAATATCAAAGTTATGGTGGCGGCATTACCTCATGGTGACCACACGTAAATATTGCAATTTTTTTGTTCACATTATCTGTAGTCCATGTAGTGTATGTAACCAAACACTTTTTTTTGTCTTTTTAGTTATCCTTATTATATGATACAGAAAATATATATTTCAATTGGAATTAACAAAAGATGAAGAAAATGTAGTAACACTGTATTGGATCATTACAATTTCGGGTCCCTAATAATCGTAGAAGACTAAGAATACAACTTAATTTATCTTTTCTTCGTCCTCAAAGATTCTCGCTTAAATTATTATAATTCTTTTGGAGTAACCCTTTAATTGACTTTTCCTTAGACAGAGATATATATTTAAAGCAACGTCATTATTTTTAACAGAAAATGAATAGTTCCATTAAAATTTTAAGAGAGATTGGAAAAGTCGGATTAAAATGCTAATGAGTTGTAGTTTAAGGTTAAAAATGTCATTTTCTCTAATAATTATTTTGGAATAATCATTTACTAGGTGATTATCCGCACCTTGTGCAGGGTGAAAGTTAACTTTAATTTTGTTTATTAGATATGTGAATGTTTTGTATATAAATATAATTACAAAAATATTTTATCAAATTTGACTATTTATATTTTTTTGTTTAATTATACAGTTCGATAAAAAATTATACTTAATTGAATTTTTATTTTCTTAAGTTAAGTGAGGTTTCTTACTCTTATATTTTGGGTCTTTTTATAGTAGGTCTACGAACTACCATACATCTTTATTTCCGTTGTGGGATTTTTTAGTCACACATATTTCTTCACAATTTGAGTAATTAATGTTCGTTTTTAAAAAATCGAATTATAATATTTATGAAAAATATAGATTTTTATTTTATGGATGATGATATGATTTAATTTTTTTTCTTCATATATTAGATTATACAAATATGAGAGAAAGAATATAATGTTAAAGAAATAATTAATATGATATACTAAATTTTCAATAACTATTTTGGTAGGAAATGGAAACATATAAGATATCTTTATAATTAAATGTTGAATATTAAATAGTTAATTTATATAAACTATAATATTTTCTAACCAAATGTGAATGACATAAGTTATAATTACTCTAGCTATTTATGTCTATTTTTATATTAGTCTTAGGAACTCTATTATGATGACACATTAGCATGACAATGTTGTAAATCACCTGTCAAGGTAATGTTTAATTTTAACAATCCGTCTCAGTTAATTAATATATAAGAGATTTGAATATGCAAAAAGGTTGTATCTATATTTATGCAATGATTTAATGTGAATGACACTAACATAATTATTCTATTAAGTTAAACCCTTTTTTATAAAAATCTTGAGAAACTCTATATTGATGACATCTCAGGAATGACACATTTGTAAATCACACATAAAACCAATGTTTTTTTTATCAGTTATTCTCAATTACTATATAGGAGATTACAAAAACATTTTATCAAATTTGAATATTTATAATATTTATATTTTTTGGTTTAATTATACAGTTCGATAAAAAACTATACTTAACCGATTTTTTTTATTTTCTTAAGTTAAGTGAGGTTTCTTACTCTTATATTTTGGATCTTTTTATAATATGTCTACGAACTACCATACATCTTTATTTCCGATGTGAGATTTTTTAGTCACACATATTTCTTCACCATTTGAATAATTAATGTTCGTTTTAAAAAAATCGAATTATAATATTTATGAAAAAAATACAGATTTTTATTATATAGATGATGTGATGATTTTTTTTCTTCAGATATTAGATTATACAAATATAAGAGAAAGAATATAATGTTAAGAGTTAATTTGATATTAGCTAAATACAATTTCAGTTGTAATTGTAGCCGATTATATCCCTATATGAGAGAGAGAAGATGCAAAGAGCATTCAATACTTTGTCTGATAAGATCATACAATCCGTATCTTCATAAAACAAGGTTAATCTACCACTATGAAAAGGTTATTTGATTTTGTTAATAGTTAAATGTTAACTGTTTTGGTTGCCCAGGTAAAAATGATATCGGGATAATTGAAGTTGTAATATGGCAAACTTACCAAGATATAGGTTTGTCGAAAACTATATCTACAATAGTTAAATGTAAAGAATCAGTTTTGGCCGGTATAAGGTTGTTAACAATGATATATGATAGATGTGGTAGGGGAGAAGGTTTTGGGATTCCCCCAACAACGGTTCAATGATATACCCGGTTTGATGCCTTTTCCAGGGTTAAGCCTCCCGCCAACCATTGATTTGGGTGAGTATCAAATATTGAGAAGTGTTTACAAGGTGACTGGTTAAGCCGAAGTTAACAACTATTTTTTGTTGTTGTAAAGTTAACTCGGATAACGAGAGAACCAGAGAAATTATCCCTACAACAACAGGTTTGGGTTATTTCCTATTCTAAATATCATTAATTACTTACATTGTAAATAATTATTGCGAAGTTAACAACTATTTGTATTGTTATCTAGTTAACTAAGATATTGCGAGAACGAGAAGTGTTATCCCGCCAACAACGGGTTTTGGTTAGTTTCTATTCAAAATATTGAGAAGTATTTACAATGTTAATAATTAATGTGAATTTGAAAGCTATTTGTATTGTTGTATAGTTAACTCCGCAACTGATACAACAAGAAATGTTATCCCGCCAATAACTGATTTGGGTTAGTTTCTATTGAAAGTGTTAAGAAGTGTTTACAGTGTTAATATTTAATGCGAAGTTAACCTCCATCTGTAATTTTGTCAAGATAACTCAGATACCGAGATAACAAGAAGTGTTAACCCGTCTCCAACAACATATTACATATGTATCGTGTATTGAAGCTAAGTATGTGGTAGAATTCATTAACAAGAAGTGTTAACCCATCTCCAACAACAATATAACCAGTCTCCAACAACAGTAACCCGTCTCATTCTTCCTATTCACATCAAGCTGACAAGATAAGAGAAACAACCCAAATGTTCTAGACCACGCCGGCTTCGAAGGTATCTCCAACAGTTTGCCAATAAGAGAATCTCTAATGAATTCCACCTCCTCGTCTTCAAGTGCGGCTACAAGGTCTTGTATAATGCTTATTTTCTGGTAAGTGATAACTTTTTGACCTGACCGGATGAAATAATCCTTTGCGGAAGATCCAAATCACTCATCCGCAAAAATCGATACTTAATTAACAGTTATGCTATCTTTGTTTTGCTTTCTAGGTACAATCTGAAGCATCTATGCAAAATTATCTGAAGTCTAGGAAATTAAAAGCACCCAAAGCAAGTGATGAGCGAGAATACCTTGATTATTTCTTCGACTCGACGACGATCAGCTTCGATGTTGGATTCCAACAATATATGTCTTGCTTATAACTAAGTTTAGTCGTGTACACCGGCAGTTGATATTGGCTAGAAATCGCCTTTCTCGGTGTGTATCGCCTTCGTCGGTGTATTCAATGGTGTATTCCAGCAACAAATCACCTTCGGTGGTTTTATGAAGGTGGGTTTTTAGGAGGTAGGAAAGAATGTTTCTAATCTCAGGAAACGAGGGGAACTTGAAAACTCTAAATACTCACATTTTCTTCCAAAAATTCAATAAAAAAATAGAAAAATTAGAAAACAGGTGGGCCCAAAATTTTATTGGTAATCTCTTTAATACACAATTGCTATCTTGTAGGGTAGGTTTTTTTGGTCAAGTGATATCCTAATTTTTGGATTATTGACTACAATTTACGGCAATTTCTCTTTTTCTTAACGGTCCTTCTCATTTAATTCATAGGGGATTTTATTTTTCCTTAGACAGACATGTAAAGTGAGAGGTATAATTTCTTCAAAGAGATTGCTCCTCGTCCTTCCTTTCCTCTGTAGGATTCTCTTCTGGTTTTAGGAAATATCGCAACTCTTTGGATTTCCTGAAATTGGTTCAAAGATGGGTAACACACTTAGATTTCTCTACGGAAATTGCTGCAAACCCACGACGGACGACGAGTCTTCGGCGGCGCTGTTTGACAAAGGCGGCGCTAACGTGCGACGGTATATAAAGCTCTAGGCAGAGTTAGAGCATCTTGTTTTGGCATATTTTATATGAATTCGTTAATCTTAACAAAAAATTGTGTTTTCAATTTTGTTCTTGTTTCTCTACCACCACTTCTATTTTATACATTGTTTCTTCTTATTCATTTGGCAGATTTAGAACAAAATCTTAGAAAATATAATCATGTCACGTGTTTCAATATTATATCGACAATATGCCAAGTATAAATCCTTGGTATTATAGTCCTTCTAAACTAGTAAGAGTTACGTTTTTCCTCCCATTCCATTGTTTTGGGTTAACTAAGCTTTCGAACGATGATATATAAGATGATTATGGAGGTATGAGGTCCAAACAAATGATAAACGTAGTCCTTCCTTTGTTTTTACTCGTTTGNCACAATTGCTATCTTGTAGGGTAGGTTTTTTTGGTCAAGTGATGTCCTAATTTTTGGATTATTGACTACAATTTACGGCAATTTCTCTTTTTCTTAACGGTCCTTCTCATTTAATTCATAGGGGATTTTATTTTTCCTTAGACAGACATGTAAAGTGAGAGGTATAATTTCTTCAAAGAGATTGCTCCTCGTCCTTCCTTTCCTCTGTAGGATTCTCTTCTGGTTTTAGGAAATATCGCAACTCTTTGGATTTCCTGAAATTGGTTCAAAGATGGGTAACGCACTTAGATTTCTTTACGAAAATTGCTGCAAACCCACGACGGACGACGAGTCTTCGGCGGCGCTGTTTGACAAAGGCGGCGCTAACGTGTTTGGTTATAAAGCTCTAGGCAGAGTTAGAGCAGCTTGTTTTGGTTATAAATTCGTTAATCTTAAAAAAAAAAATTGTGTTTTGAATTTTGTTCTTGTTTCTCTACCACCACTTGTTTTTTATACATGGTTTCTTCTTATTCCTATGGCAGATTTAGAACAAAATCTTAGAAAATATTATCATGTCACGTGTTTCAATGTTATATCGACAATATGCCAAGGATAAATCCTTGGTATTGTATTCCTTCTAAACTAAGAGTTACATTTTTCTTCCCATTCCATTTTTTTGGGTTAACTAAGCTTTCAAACGATGATATATACGATGATTATGGAGGTATGAGGTCCAAACAAATAATAAACGTAGTCGTTCCTTCATGTAGTGTTATGGCAGATTGTAAATCGACAATATCCCTGCAGTGTTATGGCAGATTGTTTGGTAAAAGAAATGGCGGCTGTCTGACAAAGGCGGCACTAACGTGCGATGGTATATAAAGCTCTAGACAGAGTTAGAGCAGCTTGTTTTGGCAGATTTGTTATGAATTCGTTAATCTTAAAAAAAAATTGTGTTTTCAATTTTGTCCTTGTTTCTCTACCACCACTTGTTTTTTATACATGGTTTCTTCTTATTCCTTTGGCAGATTTAGAACACAATCTTAGAAAATATTATCATGTCACGTTGATAAGCTCAAAATTAATACCCTAAAAGTACTAAAGCTGTAGCTGCAGTATAGTAGGGGTCGAACCACAAAGACTCAAGAAAATCACACAATAGATCAATTAGTTTCGAATTATGCTAAACAATTCAGTTGAAACATAAAGCAATAAACAATAAAAGAGTTGATTAAATTCGATGAAGGTCTAAGTGCGTTACACATCTTTGAACCAATTTCAGGAAATCCAAAGAGTTGCGATATTTCGTAAAACCAGAAGAGAATCCTACAGAGGAAAGGAAGGACGAGGATCAATCTCTTTGAAGAAATTATGTGCATCTGTGCCGACCCATTTCCAAGCGGTACAAATGGTCGGCATGACACCAGGGATCTGTACCGACCCATTTGTACCGACCCAGGACTGGTCGGTACAAATCTCTCCATACCCAGCTTCACTTCCATGCCGGCCAAATTTCACCCGACGTGCATCCTTCGCCTACAACAACACCGACCCGTCCTTAAGCGATATGGCATGCTCGGCATCAATCCTCAAAGTTTAGTACCGACCTGTCCTGGTGCGGTACAATTCCTCGGTATTGGGGAAAAGATTAGTACCAACCTGTCCTAGCTCGGTACACTTGGTTGGTACAAAGCCACTTCCAAATCCGTCCCCGTGAAACCAGCCAAAGTGACTCAAAGATCAGGCCGAATGAAGATTTTACACTCGGATTCAGCTTCGGAAGTCTTCATAGAAATTGTAGATAATTGAGTTATTTGTCTACTGGAGGGTAGGGTTTTTTTGGTCAAGTGATGTTCTAAGTTTTGGATTATTGACTACCATTTACGGCAATTTCTCTTTTTCTTAACATTCCTTCTCATTTAATTCATAGGGGATTTTATTTTTCCTTAGACAGACATGTAAAGTGAGAGGTATAATTTCTTCAAAGAGATTGCTCCTCGTCCTTCCTTTCCTCTGTAGGATTCTCTTCTAGTTTTAGGAAATATCGCAACTCTTTGGATTTCCTGAAATTGGTTCAAAGATGGGTAACGCACTTAGATTTCTCTACGGAAATTGCTGCAAACCCACGACGGACGACGAGTCTTTGGCGGCGCTGTTTGACAAAGGCGGCGCTCACGTGCGACGGTATATAAAGCTCTAGGCAGAGTTAGAGCAGCTTGTTTTGACAGATTTGTTATAAATTCGTTAATCTTTAAAAAAAAATTGTGTTTTGAATTTTGTTCTTGTTTCTCTACCACCACTTGTTTTTTATACATGGTTTCTTCTTATTCCTTTGGCAGATTTAGAACAAAATCTTAGAAAATGTTATCATGTCACGTGTTTCAATGGTATATCGACCATATGCCAAGTATAAATCCTTGGTATTGTATTCCTTCTAAACTAAGAGTTACGTTTTCCCTCCCATTCCATTGTTTTGGGTTAACTAAGCTTTCGAAAGATGATATATAAGATGATTATGGAGGTATGAGGTCCAAACAAATGATAAACGTAGTCGTTCCTTCGTTTTTACTCGTTTGGGGTTTCGCAGACAAATCGACAATATCCCTGCAGTGTTATGGCAGATTGTTTGGTAAAAGAAATGGCGGTGCTGTCTGACAAAGGCGGCGCTAACGTGCGACTGTATATGAAGCTCTAGGCAGAGTTAGAGCATCTTGTTTTGGGAGATTTTATATGAATTCGTTAATCTTAAATAAAAATTGTGTTTTCAATTTTGTTCTTGTTTCTCTACCACCACTTCTATTTTATACATTGTTTCTTCTTATTCATTTGCAGATTTAGAACAAAATCTTAGAAAATATTATCATGTCACGTGTTTCAATATTATATCGACAATATGCCAAGTATAAATCCTTGGTATTATAGTCCTTCTAAACTAGTAAGAGTTACGTTTTTCCTCCCATTCCATTGTTTTGGGTTAACTAAGCTTTCGAACGATGATATATAAGATGATTATGGAGGTATGAGGTCCAAACAAATGATAAACGTAGTCCTTCCTTTGTTTTTACTCGTTTGGGGTTTCGCAGACAAATCGACAATATCCCTGCAGTGTTATGGCAGATTGTTTGGTAAAAGAAATGGCGGCGCTGTCTGACAAAAGCGGCGTTAACGTGCGACGGTATATAAAGCAATAGGCAGAGTTAGAGCAGCTTGTTTTGGCAGATTTGTTATGAATTCGTTAATCTTTAAAAAAAAAATGGTGTTTTCAACTTTGTTCTTGTTTCTCAACCCACCTCTTCTTTTTTATACCTGGTTTCTTCTAATTCCTTTGGCAGATTTAGAAAAAAATCATAGAAAATATTATCATGTCACGTGTTTCAATGTTATATCGACAATATATATGCCAAGTATAAATCCTTGGTATTGTATTCCTTCTAAACTAAAAGTTACGTTTTGCCTCCCATTCCATTGTTTTGGGTTAACTAAGCTTTCGAACGATGATATATAAGATGATTATTGAGGTATGAGGTCTAAACAAATAATAAACGTAGTCGTTCCTTCGTTTTTACTCATTTGGGGTGTCGCAGACAAATCGACAATATCCTTGCAGTGTTATGGCAGATTGTTTGGTAAAAGAAATGGCGGCGCTGTCTGACAAAGGCGGCGGTAACGTGCGACTGTATATGAAGCTCTAGGCAGAGTTAGAGCATCTTGTTTTGGCAGATTTTATATGAATTCGTTAATCTTAAAAAAAAATTGTGTTTTCAATTTTGTTCTTGTTTCTCTACCACCACTTCTATTTTATACATTGTTTCTTCTTATTCATTTGGCAGATTTAGAACAAAATCTTAGAAAATATTATCATGTCACGTGTTTCAATATTATATCGACAATATGCCAAGTATAAATCCTTGGTATTATAGTCCTTCTAAACTAGTAAGAGTTACGTTTTTCCTCCCATTCCATTGTTTTGGGTTAACTAAGCTTTCGAACGATGATATATAAGATGATTATGGAGGTATGAGGTCCAAACAAATGATAAACGTAGTCCTTCCTTTGTTTTTACTCGTTTGGGGTTTCGCAGACAAATCGACAACATCCTTGCAGTGTTATGGCAGATTGTTTGGTAAAAGAAATGGCGGCGCTGTCTGACAAAAGCGGCGTTAACGTGCGACGGTATATAAAGAAATAGGCAGAGTTAGAGCAGCTTGTTTTGGCAGATTTTATTTGAATTCGTTAATCTTAAAAAAAAATTGTGTTTTCAATTTTGTTCTTGTTTCTCTACCACCACTTCTATTTTATACATTGTTTCTTCTTATTCATTTGGCAGATTTAGAACAAAATCTTAGAAAATATTATCATGTCACGTGTTTCAATATTATATCGACAATATGCCAAGTATAAATCCTTGGTATTGTATTCCTTCTAAACTAGTAAGAGTTACGTTTTTCCTCCCATTACATTTTTTTGGGTCAACTAAGCTTTCGAACGATGATATATAAGATGATTATGGAGGTATGACGTCCAAAAAAATGATAAACGTAGTCGTTCCTTCGTTTTTACTCGTTTGGGGTTTCGCAGACAAACGACAATATCCTTGCAGTGTTATGCCAGATTGTTTGGTAAAAGAAATGGCGGCTGTCTGACAAAGGCGGCGCTAACTGATATGCTCAAATTAATACCCTAAAAAGTACTAAAGCAGTGTTGTAGTATAGTTAGGGGTCAAACACAAGAACTCCAGAATTCACTCAATAGATTATATAGATTAGAATTAAGCTAAACCAATCAATGAAATTAAATGCAAGTGCGTAAAGTAAACAAGTTGTGAATCAATGGGAAAGAAGATAGGCTCAGGGTATTTCTCAGGAATTCAATGAATGTAGATAAACTAACTAACATGATTCAGATTTAGTGCGGTTCTTGAACTCAAATCACTAAAGTATAGCTAACCAACTCTCGTTGCGAAAACTATCTAAGTCTAAATCCTAGAATTCCAAATCTCTTTGCGAATCCTAAAGTCTAAACCAGCTTTTAGTTCAAGTTTGATTTGTTCACAAAACAACTAAACCAAATCTCTTTGCGAATAGTTATTTTGCTCACTCTAGGTTCTGTCAGGTAATTAATCGCACTCTCGTGCCTAACCAATTATCCTAGGATCTAAGTTCCAGGTGATCAGTCTAGAATTAGCTTTGGGAGCAACCTAAGGCGAAGAACTAGTTTAGATGGTGAATCCTAATCATTCAATTAACCTAACATTCAGGGAAAACCCTTGTGAGAACCCTGAACCTAACGAGAGAACTACTCAGACATGATAGTTGAAAGCATAAACATGACTGAAATAATACTCAAATAAATCATAAAAAGGAGAGTAACAAAGGGTTCGAAATCTTCTCTCGGACGAACAGAGTTTCAGACTTGTCTCCCTCAGATAGCTCTCCTCCCAAAAACTCAGAATTCAAATCAAAGGTAAAAGTAGTCTCTCCAGCCAAAGTGGCTTAAAACCCTAATATAACTCCTAAAACACGTTTTGGATTAAGTTGCAAATAATAAAGTCTTCTGGGCAATTCTGCAATTCTTCAACTCTTGAGAAAAGTCGCGCCTCGCGTCTGATGCAATGAGTATCGACCGATACTAGGCAGTATCGATCGATGCTGAGGCTCCAGATCGGGTACTCAGCTTCACGAGTTCCTGTCTTGCTCCAAAATGCTCCAATATCTCCAATCATGCTCCAAACGTGCTAAAACCTGTAAAAGACTCTAAAACACTACGAAATAGTATAAAGACTCTATAAAACGGACCTATATCATGGCCTAAAAGGGGTAAAAACCATGATATATCACGCCCCCAGACTTAGCCTTTGCTTGCCCTCAAGCAAATAGAAGACTAAACCTGAGAGAGAGTTTGAAAACACGGAGACTCACCTGTTCCTGAAACGTTGCAATGACCCTTTTCCCAAGCACCCAAATGTCACCTAACCAGATCCAAATCTAACCACCATGTACTTCTCCGTAGACATTCGCAGCTTCCCCAGACTACACACATTATCTCACAACATTGTTCAATTAAAACCCTTCATCGCCAGTTTCATCGCTGTGGTTAACACCAAGAACCTTCTAGATTCTTTCCCATACAATATCATGACAAGGAACCACCCAATTTCACACTTTTTGTATCACTTTCTCTCCCCCAGACTTATTTCTTATTTTGTTCTCTCTTTTTTTTTTCTTTTTGATTCGCATATACACATCAAGGTATGAGACGCGAGTATTGATGGTGTTTGCCACCGAATCCCCGGTTCTTCCCTCTCAATGTATCAAAGGGTGTAGGCGAATAATGGCATCATAGGAAAATCCTAGCCTCGCTTCCAACCTTTGTGTGATCATTCCTCACCAAGTAGAATAATGGGATCGCTGGAAATTTTCCTAGCCCTCTACTTAGAAGAAAATCATTTCATCTTTTATGCTCTTTTTATTAACTTGTAACAGGGGAGAGAGATACTATCACTTTTAAACACATGGGTTCCTTTGTCAGATATGAATGAGGAATCAAGCTCTATGAATACTAACCACATCGATGAAGTGCAAAAATTTGGCTCAGGCTTTAAAAGAACTCTGCTGGAAACATGTGTGTCTTCTAGTTAACTGGTCAGCCTTTGGATTTTTCATTAGTCGATCTGTAACTGATTCTGTAACAATGGACACTCAGAAGCAAAATCAAAACAATAGATTCAAGAACAAGATCATAATCTCCAACAAAATTTTGACTCAATAAAACAAATTTGACACAAAAACGACTGACTTCTAAGAAAAACAAACACAATGTCAGCGACTACCTCCCCCAGACTTAAACAACACTGTCCCCAGTGTTATCTAGCCTAAGTTTGGTGAAAGAAAACAAATGAACCAAGTGGATTGTGAAAATCGGAAATCGTACCTGTGAAGGTGATGAGTGTCGATCGATACAGACTGGTATCGATCGATACCACTTGTATGTCGACAAACTGATTTCAAATCAGTGGCATCAAGTTGCTTAACCCAGGGAAAGTGATCCAAAGTGTTAGAATTTAGCACTGTTAGGAACACTCAAAAACAAGTTAATAGCAACAAGATAATCAAGCATAAATCCATAAGTTCAAATGCAAAAACAAAGCTGACATAGGTTCAACAGAAACGAAAAAATAAAAAGAAAAGAAAAGAATAGAAAAACAAACGTGAAAGCAGGAAGAAGACTAATCATCTGTAACTGATTCACGCAAAACACAAGACACAAAACATAAAACCAAAAACAAAAACAAAAACAAAAGACTTATAAATAGACTTACCAGTGGGTTGCCTCCCACCAAGCGCTTGTTTTTAGTCATTAGCTTGACTTTGGCTCATGTATTAATCGGGATAGGAATGAGAACTTGCGCCAAAACAAGCTCCACAACTAGACATCGCCAGCTTCAGAGTTCTGCTCAACATGCTCTCCACAACCTCCTTTTTTTTCTCTTTCAGCTCCGAAGTAAGAATAACTCTAGCCTTAGAGAATGGCTTTGGGGTTCCTTTGCACTTCACCTTATATTCAAGCGAATCTCCATCACACTTCTGAGGGATCAAAGTCACATGGGTAGCACTGCGCGAGGGGTATCGACCGATACCAGGAGGGTATCGATCAATACCAGGGCTTCTTGGTCGATGCAAGTTCTGTGTCTCCTCGGTTTTTGCCTTAGCCTTTTTGATGTCTTTCTTGGTGATGATAGAAGGACTATCTAGAAGGTCTATGACAATGGGCTCGTCAGGAGGTTATTCCAAAGGATCAGCTACCAACGTCTCTCCTGTGACAACACCGATGCAAGAACCATGCGTGGTAGCTCCTCTAATAGGAATGGCTTTGTAGTACACCTCCTTGTCGATGTATGAGAACGAGATTCTCTTGCTGGGTGTGTCGATAATGGCACCAACCGTAGCCATAAACGGTCTTCCAAGAATCAACTGCATATTGGATTTCGCACTCATCTCCACAACCTGAAAATCAGTAGGAACCAGAAAATCTCCTACTTCAACCATCAAATCAGGGATTGTACCGTGCGGAAGTGAGGTGGAACAGTTTGCGTATGTGATAGATGTCCTGGGGGATCGAATATCAGCTCCCAATCTCTCTGCAATTGCCCTTGACATGACATTGACGCTAGCCCCTGAGTCAACGAGAGACTCTTTGAATTCAACTCCAGAGATAGAGCATGGAACTAAAAATTGTCCTGGGTCTTCCCTCTTAGTCAGCTGCGTCAGTGGAGGTGGTGTACTTCTGGCCTTGATGAAGAGTGCCTTAATCTCTTCCTCAGTTTCTCTGCAGTTTTGGAAGTAACACTCCAAAGGGCGGTTTTCAAAAGCTTCTTCAATATAGTGCGGGGAATCCTCCTGACCATCTTTTCAAAAGCTAGCAACTTCTCCGCAGTTATGGGTTTCATGAGATGCCTAGGTGGTCGAGGGTATGGCACCTTAGGCTTGTAAACCCTCTCTGGCGTCAACTCAGGTGTCTTCTCAGTTTCTGGCTCAGTCTGCAAGGGGTGTCGACCAACACCGATGAGTGTCGATCGATACTGGGCTTCTGCGTTGCCACTTCAGATAAGTGTCGATCGATACTGGTAGTGGTGTCGATCGATACTCTTGGGTTTGAAACGTCATGAAGAGTATTTTCTACTGGTATCGATCGATACCGGCTACTATCGGTCGATACTCAGGGATTTCCAGAATTCTCATCGTCATCTTTAACAGATTCGAAATTTTCTGCAGTAACACCCTTTTCTACCACCACAGTGACCTCTTCTCCAGTACTCAAAGTGATTGCATTGACGTATCCATGCTGTGATTGAACCATCTTTCCCTTGACAGCTGCTAAAGTCTGAGCTATTTGAGTTTCCAGGATATTCTGATGAACACTGAGTGCCTCGATTTTCCCATTCAGATCTGTGTACATGGCATCCATCTTCCCATTAAAATCCACTGTCATCTTCTGCTGTCCCTCAAGAATCTGTTCAAGCATAGATTCAACCTTGCTGTCAGGAGTTTTGGGTGGGTGAGGTGGGTATTGATATCTTTGACTTTGAAATCCAGCACCACCAATGTAGTTAACACCTTTCACTTCATCCTCATCAGCAAAGTGAACAGATTTCTTCGTCTTACCCATCAGGAGATTGTGCACAGAATCCAGCTTGGCCTGAACTTCAGCAATCTGCGATCCATCAACTCCCCCAGCTTGCTTCTTCCGCTCGAAATCAGCATTCTTGGTGCTATTGCTAGACGCCAAGTTCTCAATAAGCACATAAGCATCGTCAGGATACCTGGTGTTGAAATTTCCATTGCTCGCAGCATCTAAAGCCATCTGATACCTCCAATCAATCCCTCTGAAGAAAATACTCAGCAACTGAACCTGAGTGAACCCATGGTGTGGACAATCTCTCTGATATGACCTGAATCGTATCCAAGCAGCCTTAAACGCCTCAGTCGCTCCTTGAGAAAATTGTGAGATCTTGTTCCTAAGCTCCTCGGATCTCGCATCATCATAGAAATTATTAAGGAACGCGTTCTTATTCTCCTCCCAAGTAGTGATGTGATCATGGACAACTTGGAACCAACAAAAGAGGAGCTTGTAGCTGAGGAACTTGAACCAGTACAAGAAGAGCGTGTAGATGAGGAGCTTGTAGCTGAGGAGCCTAAGACTATCCCAACTGGTCCAATGACACGAGCAAGGACTAAGGAGCTCAACGAAGCTGTTGCTGACATTCTCAACCATATCCAGAAGCAACCAAGCTATCTAAGTCAAGAACACAACACCATAACTCCAACACTCAACCTGATTCAAGTACAAGATGGCTAGTGAGCTTGTGGTCTATCTTTTGCACTCTTTTTTCCCTATCTTTGTTTTTATCCCACTTGGGTTTTTCAAAGATAGGTAAGGATAGATCACCATACCTAGTTCACTAGCCACACCTGAGGCTCAAGATGCACAATCTCGACCAGCATAGCCTCATCTATCTCTATCTTTCCTTTTTCTCTTATTTGCACAAAAGACTTTCTGTTTTGTGCCTTTCTTTTATTTTCTTTTCTTTTGGTTATTTTTGCAATTCTTTAAACTTAAGGGCTCGTTTTTCCCTTTATATACTCTTGTAATGTCGCTGGAGACAAGTTACCCTACTTTTAATCTAAAAACAGGCGCAGCCTTTTCTTCCTAGAGAGTCGAGACCTACTTCTCTTCTTCTCTTCGATTTCTTGCTTGGTGTGTGATATCCAAGCTTTCTGTTTCTCCCAAGTGTGTCATATCTTGAGAGAGCAGCGGTATATCAGAGGCTCTTCATCCCCTCTGTGCGACCACATCACTTTCACACGCCTTGAAGTTCGTTTGCTTACAAGGATTATCCTTCACGTTACCAACCTTAGAGTGTCGATCATAGGGAGTTCTTATCAAGTAGTCAGTGATCCAGGAGGTAACTGCTTAAGCCAGTAAGCTGCATCCCCACCAAGAGAGTACGGGAAAAGCTTACAAAACTGGTAGTCGTAGGACACTCCATTGTACTTGATGCTAGTGACCAAGTCCTCGAACCTCTCAATGTGATCCATGGGATGCTCATGAGGAAGACCATGAAAAGGGTGCTGACCCACAAGTGTGTAGTATGCAGGCTTCAGCTTAAAGTCATTCCTCTGAAAGCTGGGAATACGAATTGCAGACCGATTGGCATAGAACTGATCAGGTCTGTTGTACTCTCCAAGCGCCCTAGCACGATTAACCACAACATTCCCATCATTCACCTCGTTGTTGCGCGCAGCTCGCGCGGCAATCTCATCGACAGCTACTGGACGGATTATGATGTTTCCCTCTCCATCAAGTCGCTGTCCAGCTTCATTGCACAAATGACCCTCTCGGTTTCTGAAAGTACCAGCCTCATCACGAATCAAAACCACTGGATTGTTCATCTCTGCTGGCTTCTTTGCTTTCCTTTTTGTGCGTTCCAAAAGTGCTAGTTCCTCAAGTGAAAGATTAACTAGCTGCGTGCTCTTGTTTCTCCTGGTTTCTCGATTAGGCATGCACCTGAAACACAAAAGTCAAAACACGTAAGTAACAAAAAAAAAAAAAATTAATACGACGAGTATTGACCGACACCAGTTGGTATCCATCGATATCGACGAACTAAGTCAAAATTCTTCACTAAAATCTAATGGCGAAATTGAGTCCCCGGCAACGGCGCCAAATTTGATATGCTCAAATTAATACCCTAAAAAGTACTAAAGTAGTGTTGTAGTATAGTTAGGGGTCGAACACAAGAACTCCAGAATTCACTCAATAGATTATATAGATTAGAATTAAGCTAAACCAATCAATGAAATTAAATGCAAGTGCGTAAAGTAAACAAGTTGTGAATCAATGGGAAAGAAGATAGGCTCAGGGTATTTCTCAGGAATTCAATGAATGTAGATAAACTAACTAACATGATTCAGATTTAGTGCGGTTCTTGAACTCAAATCACTAAAGTATAGCTAACCAACTCTCGTTGCGAAAACTATCTAAGTCTAAATCCTAGAATTCCAAATCTCTTTGCGAATCCTAAAGTCTAAACCAGCTTTTAGTTCAAGTTTGATTTGTTCACAAAACAACTAAACCAAATCTCTTTGCGAATAGTTATTTTGCTCACCCTAAGTTCTATCAGGTAATTAATCGCACTCTCGTGCCTAACCAATTATCCTAAGATCTAAGTTCTAGATTCGTCAACCTAGAATTAGCTATGAGAACAACCTAAGGCGAATAACTAATTCAGATGGTGAATCCTAATTAATCAATTAACCTAACATTCAGAGAAAACCCTTATGAGAACCCTGAACCTAACAAGGGATCTACTCAGACATGAAGATTGAAACAAGCAACATGATTGAATAGATCATCAAATCAAATAAGTAAAAGAGAGTAAAACAAGAGTTCAGAATTGTCCCTCTCAGAAATCTCTCTCAACCAAAAACTAGAGTAGAATAAAGCTTAGATTAAAGCGTCATAGCCAAAGTGGCTTAAAAACCTAATTAATAACCTAAAACACGTTTTGGGGCTTCTTGTAATTATTAAAGTCTTCTGGACCAAAGTGCAATTCTTCAACTCTTCATTAAAGTCACGCTTCGTGTTTTGCTGCAATGAGTATCGATCGATACTAAGGTAGTGTCGATCGATACTAAGGTAGTGTCGATCGATACTGAAGCTTCAAATCGGGTACTCAGCTACACGAACTTCTGTTTTGCTCCAAAATGCTCCAAAAAGCTCCAATATCTCCAATTATGCTCCAAACGTGCTAAAACCTGTAAAAGACTCTAAAACACTAAAAAATAGTAGAAAGACTCTATAAAACGGACCTATATCATGGCTTAAAAGGGGTAAAAACCATGATATATCACTAACGTGCGACGGTATATAAAGCTCTAGGCAGAGTTAGAGCAGCTTGTTTTGGCAGATTTGTTATGAATTAGTTAATCTTTAAAAAACAATTGTGTTTTCAATTTGTTCTCGTTTCTCTACCACCACTTTTTTTTATACATGGTTTCTTCTTATTCCTTTGGCAGATTTAGAACAAAATCTTTGAAAATATTATCATGTCACGTGTTTCAATATTATATCGACAATATGCCAAGTATAAATCCTTGGTATTATAGTCCTTCTAAACTAGTAAGAGTTACGTTTTTCCTCCCATTACATTTTTTTGGGTTAACTAAGCTTTCGAACGATGATATATAAGATGATTATGGAGGTATGACGTCCAAAAAAATGATAAACGTAGTCGTTCCTTCGTTTTTATTCGTTTGGGGTTTCACAGAAAAATCGACAATATCCTTGCAGTGTTATGGCATATTGTTTGGTAAAAGCAATGGCGGTGCTGTTTGACAAAGGCGGCGCTAACGTGCGACTGTATATAAAGCTCTAAGCAGATTTAGAGCATCTTGTTTTGGCAGATTTTATATGAATTCGTTAATCTTAAAAAAAAATTGTGTTTTCAATTTTGTTCTTGTTTCTCTACCACCACTTCTATTTTATACATTGTTTCTTCTTATTCATTTGGCAGATTTAGAACAAAATCTTAGAAAATATTATCATGTCACGTGTTTCAATATTATATCGACAATATGCCAAGTATAAATCCTTGGTATTATAGTCCTTCTAAACTAGTAAGAGTTACGTTTTTCCTCCCATTACATTTTTTTGGGTTAACTAAGCTTTCGAACGATGATATATAAGATGATTATGGAGGTATGACGTCCAAAAAAATGATAAACGTAGTCGTTCCTTC
>PKMM01017926.1:47431-155840 GCA_002933915.1 Eutrema heterophyllum
GATTCAGATTTAGCGCGGTTCTTGAACTCAAATCACTAAAGTATAGCTAACCAACTCTCGTTGCGAAAACTATCTAAGTCTAAATCCTAGAATTCCAAATCTCTTTGCGAATCCTAAAGTCTAAACCAGCTTTTAGTTCAAGTTTGATTTGTTCACAAAACAACTAAACCAAATCTCTTTGCGAATAGTTATTTTGCTCACCCTAAGTTCTATCAGGTAATTAATCGCACTCTCGTGCCTAACCAATTATCCTAAGATCTAAGTTCTAGATTCGTCAACCTAGAATTAGCTATGAGAACAACCTAAGGCGAAGAACTAATTCAGATGGTGAATCCTAATTAATCAATTAACCTAACATTCAGAGAAAACCCTTATGAGAACCCTGAACCTAACAAGGGATCTACTCAGACATGGAGATTGAAACAAGCAACATGATTGAATAGATCATCAAATCAAATAAGTAAAAGAGAGTAAAACAAGAGTTCAGAATTGTCTCTCTCAGAAATCTCTCTCAACCAAAAACCAGAGTAGAATAAAGCTTAGATTAAAGCGTCATAGCCAAAGTGGCTTAAAAACCTAATTAATAACCTAAAACACGTTTTGGGGCTTCTTGTAATTATTAAAGTCTTCTGGACCAAAGTGCAATTCTTCAACTCTTCATTAAAGTCGCGCTTCGTGTTTTGCTGCAATGAGTATCGATCGATACTAAGGTAGTGTCGATCTATACTGAAGCTTCAAATTGGGTACTCAGCTACACGAACTTCTGTTTTGCTCCAAAATGCTCCAAAAAGCTCTAATATCTCCAATTATGCTCCAAATGTGCTAAAACCTGTAAAAGACTCTAAAACAGTACAAAATAGTAGAAAGACTCTATAAAACAGACCTATATCATGGCTTAAAAGGGGGTAAAAACCATGATATATCACTAACGTGCGACGGTATATAAAGCTCTAGGCAGAGTTAGAGCAGCTTGTTTTGGCAGATTTGTTATGAATTCGTTAATCTTAAAAAAAAAATTGTGTTTTCAATTTGTTCTCGTTTCTCTACCACCACTATTTTTTATACATGGTTTCTTCTTATTCCTTTGGCAGATTTAGAACAAAATCTTTGAAAATATTATCATGTCACGTGTTTCAATATTATATCGACAATATGCCAAGTATAAATCCTTGGTATTATAGTCCTTCTAAACTAGTAAGAGTTACGTTTTTCCTCCCATTACATTTTTTTGGGTCAAGTGATATTCTCATATTTTACTTGTTTAGCGTACATTTTACTTAGCGTTTTTAGTCGCATGCATGCATAATCATCGTTTTCCTTAGTGTTTTGGTCTAAATTAGAGTCTAGCTAGGTTGTATTAAGTCCTAGTGAGTCTTGCATGTTTTGGGGTCCTTTTCCAGGTGCTTGGAGACACTTTAGGAGAATTGGAAGTCGCCGAACCAAGCCAAATCGGAGTTGGGTGCAAGAAGAGATGGCCAAGGCAAAAACAGCAAAAGGAGAGGAGTGTAACGACCCATCCTGGGTCGGTATGATGGAGCGTTATAGGGACAGGGACGAATACCGATCCAGAGTCGATTTCATTCCGCCCCAGAATCGACCGGCACACTCACCTGGAACGACGACGAACCGCTCGACGCACCTTCCCTTCACGCCACACCGACCGGTCTTGAAGCGGTACCCCCCGATCGGTACTGAGGCAAGGAGAAATACCGACCCAGCTTCACTCCCATACCGATCCAGAGTCAAGCGGCATAAAGGCACAGGAAAATTAGTGCCGACCCATCCTGGGTCGGTACTAATCAGGCGGCACTAATCTCTCCCGGCTAAAAACCATACCGCGCACGATCCAGCACGTTCCGCGTTCGCCCAGACATCATTTCTGCCGGCTAACTCCGCATCTAGTTCGACCGACTTGTACGAAGACGATTAGTGCCGACCCATTCTGGGCCGGCACTACTACACGGTACAAAACTCCAGCGTTCGGGCTTCTCTCCTGTCGGCTAAAACTGATCCCGCGTTCGACCAGCTCAACATTTCTGCCGGCTAAAACTCGTCTGCCTCGATCCGATCCTCGCTCCTATCGGCTAAAGTCTCATCCAGCCAGCAACAGATTTAGTGCCGGATGGTTTGTACCGACCCAGAACCGGTCGGTACAAACCTGTATTTTCAGGATTTTGCCCAAACCCGACGGGGTCAATACCCGGTTTGTTCCGGGTTGACCCGGTTCGCACTATTCACTATAAATACCAGAAAAACCTAATTTTCATTTATGTCTTTTCTTATGCTAAGAACCTCTTTTTGAATGTTCTAAGTATTTTGTAAGAGAGATTCTACTTTTTAATTTATGCAATCTAAGTTTATCTATCAATCTCTTCTCCTCAACCTTCTTTCTTAATCATCTAATCATCTAATCATGGGATTTAACATGTTCTCCATAGGATTTGTTGGACCCATTATGATTAGTGAGTAGTCTCCTAGGATCTAGGGATGGGTTAGGATTAGGTGACTTCCATGGATGATTTGTGATGCTTAGGGATAGATAATCAATTTCCTACTCTTAGGGAGTGTGTCTAATGCTTGATTGTGCTTGAGAAAGTCAAACTTGATCTCAAGGCATTTCCCACCCAAAAGGTGTTCGATGAAATGTCTAAGAGAGCTTTCTAAGAGAAATACCCTTCTTAGCCTAAGAGATTAGTTGTCTAAGGGATTATTTAGGTGATCTTGATTTATGAATTAAATGCTTGCTAATTAAGAGTCCACAAATGAGAATTTGATCTTGGATTAGTAATTAGCATAGGTGATTAGTACCTTGAGAGAGGATTAGTCATAATTAGGATCTCAACCTTGGAAATTAACCTTGATTGTGTATGAGCATCATGAATTAGACTTGGAATAGCCTATGTCCAATTACCCCATCCTTGGATTCGTTTCCATTATTCGCATTCACATCTTGCTTAGTTTGTTTTATCTTGTTCGTTTGCTTAATCTTGTTAGGGTGTTAGTAAAACTCAAAACTTCACTTAATTAGCTTAACTTACTCGAGTGCCTTGTATTCTACGTGCTTAGAATTGATCCCAATACGGATTGATAACCTTCTATACTACTCTTATTGGAGTTATTGATACCTCCTTAAGACCAAAAAGTCTTAGTATCACTAAGCTTTCGAACAATGATATATAAGATGATTATGGAGGTATGACGTCCAAAAAAATGATAAACGTAGTCGTTCCTTCGTTTTTATTTGTTTCGGGTTTCACAGACAAATCGACAATATCCTTGCAGTGTTATGCCAGATAGTTTGGTAAAAGAAATGGCGGCGATGTTAAACAAAGGCGGCGCTAACGTGCGACGGTATATAAAGCTCTAGGCAGAGTTAGAGCAGCTTGTTTTGGCAGATTTGTTATGAATTCGTTAATCTTAATTTGTTATGAATTTGTTTTGGCAGATTTGTTATGAATTGTGTTTTCAATTTGTTCTCGTTTCTCTACCACAATTTTTTAAATACATGGTTTCTTCTTATTCTTTTGGCAGATTTAGAACAAAATCTTAGAAAATATTATCATGTCACGTGTTTCAATGGTATATCGACCATATGCCAAGTATAAATCTTTAATATTGTATTCCTTCTAAACTAAGAGTTACGTTTTTCCTCCCATTCCATTGTTTTGGGTTAACTAAGCTTTCGAACGATGATATATAAGATGATTATGGAGGTATGAGGTCAAAACAAATGATAAACGTAGTCGTTCCTTCGTTTTTACTCGTTTGGGGTTTCGCAGACAAATCGACAATATCCTTGCACTGTTATGGCAGATTTTTTGGTAAAAGAAATGGCGGCGCTGTTTGACAAAAGCGGCGTTAACGTGCGACGGTATATAAAGCAATAGGCAGAGTTAGAGCAGCTTGTTTTGGCAGATTTGTTATGAATTCGTTAATCTTTAAAAAACAAATTGTGTTTTCAACTTTGCTCTTGTTTCTCAACCCACCACTTCTTTTTTATACATGGTTTCTTCTAATTCCTTTGGCAGATTTAGAACAAAATCATAGAAAATATTATCATGTCACGTATTTCAATGTTATATCGACAATATATATGCCAAGTATAAATCCTTGGTATTGTATTCCTTCTAAACTAAAAGTTACGTTTTGCCTCCCATTCCATTGTTTTGGGTTAACTAAGCTTTCGAACGATGATATATAAGATCATTATTGAGGTATGAGGTCTAAACAAATAATAAACGTAGTCGTTCCTTCGTTTTTACTCATTTGGGGTTTCGCAGACAAATCGACAATATCCTTGCAGTGTTATGGCAGATTGTTTGGTAAAAGAAATGGCGGTGCTGTCTGACAAAGGCGGCGCTAACGTGCGACTGTATATAAAGCTCTAGGCAGAGTTAGAGCATCTTGTTTTGGCAGATTTTATATGAATTCGTTAATCTTAAAAAAAAATTGTGTTTTCAATTTTGTTCTTGTTTCTCTACCACCACTTGTTTTTTATACATGGTTTCTTCTTATTCCTTTGGCAGATTTAGAACACAATCTTAGAAAATATTATCATGTTACGTTGATAATCTCAAAATTAATACCCTAAAAGTACTAAAGCTGTAGCTGCAGTATAGTAGGGGTCGAACCACAAAGACTCAAGAAAATCACACAATAGATCAATTAGTTTCGAATTAAGCTAAGCAATTCAGTTGAAACAGAAAGCAATAAACAATAAAAGAGTTGATTAAATTCGATGAAGGTCTAAGTGCGTTACCCATCTTTGAACCAATTTCAGGAAATCCAAAGAGTTGCGATATTTCCTAAAACCAGAAGAGAATCCTACAGAGGAAAGGAAGGACGAGGAGCAATCTCTTTGAAGAAATTATGTGCATCTGTGCCGACCCATTTCCATGCGGTACAAATGGTCGGCATGACACCAGGGATCTGTACCGACCCATTTGTACCGACCCAGGACTGGTCGGTACAAATCTCTCCATACCCAGCTTCACTTTCATGCCGGCCAAATTTCACCCGACGTGCATCCTGCGCCTACAACAACACCGACCCGTCTTTAAGCGATATAGCATGCTCGGCATCAATCCTCAAAGTTCAGTACCGACCTGTCCTGGTGCGGTACAATTCCTTGGTACTGGGGAAAAGATTAGTACCAACCTGTCCTAGCTCGGTACACTTGGTTGGTACAAAACCACTTCCAAATCCGTCCCCGTGAAGCCAGCCAAAGTGACTCAAAGATCAGGCCGAATGAAGATTTTACACTCGGATTTAGCTTCAGAAGTCTTCATAGAAATTGTAGATAATTGAGTTATCTGTCTACTGGAAGGTAGGGTTTTTTTGGTCAAGTGATGTCCTAATTTTTGGATTATTGACTACAATTTACCTCAATTTCTCTTTTTCTTAACAGTCCTTCTCATTTAATTCATAGGGGATTTTATTTTTCCTTAGACAGACATGTAAAGTGAGAGGTATAATTTCTTCAAAGAGATTGCTCCTCGTCCTTCCTTTCCTCTGTAGGATTCTCTTATGGTCTTAGGAAATATCGCAACTCTTTGGATTTCCTGAAATTGGTTCAAAGATGGGTAACGCACTTAGATTTCTCTACGGAAATTGCTGCAAACCCACGACGGACGACGAGTCTTTGGCAGCGCTGTCTGACAAAGGCGGCGCTAACGTGCGACGGTATATAAAGCTCTAGGCAGAGTTAGAGCAGCTTGTTTTGGCAGATTTGTTATAAATTCGTTAATCTTAAAAAAAAAAGTGTGTTTTGAATTTTGTTCTTGTTTCTCTACCACCACTTGTTTTTTATACATGGTTTCTTCTTATTCCTTTGGCAGATTTAGAACAAAATCTTAGAAAATATTATCATGTCACGTGTTTCAATGGTATATCGACCATATGCCAAGTATAAATCTTTGGTATTGTATTCCTTATAAACTAAGAGTTACGTTTTTCTCCCATTCCATTGTTTTGGGTTAACTAAGCTTTCGAACGATGATATATAAGATGATTATGGAGGTATGAGGTCCAAACAAATGATAAACGTAGTCGTTCCTTCGTTTTTACTCGTTTGGGGTTTCGCAGACAAATCGACAATATCCTTGCAGTGTTATGGCAGATTATTTGGTAAAAGAAATGGCGGCGTTGTCTGACAAAAGTGGCGTTAACGTGTGACGGTATATAAAGCAATAGGCAGAGTTAGAGCAGCTTGTTTTGGCAGATTTGTTATGAATTCGTTACTCTTTAAAAAAAAATTGTGTTTTCAACTTTGTTCTTGTTTCTCAACCCACCTCTTCTTTTTTATACATGGTTTCTTCTAATTCCTTTGGCAGATTTAGAACAAAATCATAGAAAATATTATCATGTCACGTGTTTCAATGTTATATCGACAATATATATGCCAAGTATAAATCATTGGTATTGTATTCCTTCTAAACTAAGAGTTACGTTTTTCCTCCCATTCCATTGTTTTGGGTTAACTAAGCTTTCGAACGATGATATATAAGATGATTATTGAGGTATGAGGTCTAAACAAATAATAAACGTAGTCGTTCCTTTGTTTTTACTGATTTGGGGTTTTGCAGACAAATCGACAATATCCTTGCAGTGTTATGGCAGATTGTTTGGTAAAAGAAATGGCGGCGCTGTCTGACAAAGGCGGCGCTAACGTGCGACTGTATATAAAGCTCTAGGCAGAGTTAGAGCATCTTGTTTTGGCAGATTTTATATGAATTCGTTAATCTTAAAAAAAAATTGTGTTTTCAATTTTGTTCTTGTTTCTCTACCACCACTTCTATTTTATACATTGTTTATTCTTATTCCTTTGGCAGATTTAGAACAATATCTTAGAAAATATTATCATGTCACGTGTTTCAATATTATATCGACAATATGCCAAGTATAAATCCTTGGTATTATAGTCCTTTTAAATTAGTAAGAGTTACGTTTTTCCTCTTATTCCATTGTTTTGGGTTAACTAAGCTTTCGAACGATGATATATAAGATGATTATGGAGGTATGAGGTCCAAACAAATGATAAACGTAGTCCTTCCTTTGTTTTTACTCGTTTGGGGTTTCGCAGACAAATCGACAACATCCTTGAAGTGTTATGGCAGATTGTTTGGTAAAAGAAATGGCGGCGCTGTCTGACAAAGGCGGCGGTAATGTGCGACGGTATATAAAACTCTACGCAAAGTTAGAGCAGCTTGTTTTGGCATATTTGTTATGAATTCGTTAATCTTAAAAAAAAAATTGTGTTTTCATTTTTGTTCTTGTTTCTCAACCACCACTTCTTTTTTATACATGGTTTCTTTTTATTCTTTTGGCAGATTTAGAACAAAATCTTAGAAAATATTATCATGTCACGTGTTTCAATGGTATATCGACCATATGCCAAGTATAAATCTTTGGTATTGTATTCCTTCTAAACTAAGAGTTACGTTTTTCCTCCCATTCCATTGTTTTGGGTTAACTAAGCTTTCGAACGATGATATATAAGATGATTATGGAGGTATGAGGTCCAAACAAATGATAAACGTAGCCGTACCTTCGTTTTAACTCGTTTGGGGTTTCACAGACAAATCGACAATATCCTTGCAGTGTTATGGCAGATTGTTTGGTAAAAGAAATGGCGGCGCTGTCTGACAAAAGCGGCGTTAACGTGCGACGGTATATAAAGCAATAGGCAGAGTTAGAGCAGCTTGTTTTGGCAGATTTGTTATGAATTCGTTAATCTTTAAAAAAAAAATTATGTTTTCAACTTTTCTTGTTTCTCAACCCACCTCTTCTTTTTTATACATGGTTTCTTCTAATTCCTTTGGCAGATTTAGAACAAAATCATATAAAATATTATCATGTCACGTGTTTCAATGATATATCGACAATATATATGCCAAGTATAAATCCTTGGTATTATAGTCCTTCTAAACTAGTAAGAGTTACGTTTTTCCTCCCATTCCATTGTTTTGGGTTAACTAAGCTTTCGAACGATGATATATAAGATGATTATGGAGGTATGAGGTCCAAACAAATGATAAACGTAGTCCTTCCTTTGTTTTTACTCGTTTGGGGTTTCGCAGACAAACGACAATATCCTTGTAGTGTTATGGCAGATTGTTTGGTAAAAGAAATGGCAGCGCTGTCTGACAAAGGCGGCAGTAATGTGTGACGGTATATAAAGCTCTAGGCAGAGTTAGAGCAGCTTGTTTTGGCAGATTTGTTATGAATTCGTTAATCTTAAAAAAAATATTGTGTTTTCAATTTGTTCTCGTTTCTCTACCACCACTTTTTTTTATACATGGTTTCTTCTTATTCCTTTGGCAGATTTAGAACAAAATCTTTGAAAATATTATCATGTCACATGTTTCAATGTTATATCGACAATATGCCAAGTATAAATCCTTGGTATTGTATTCCTTATAATCTAAGAGTTACGTTTTTCCTCCCATTCCATTGTTTTGGGTTAACTAAGCTTTCGAACGATGATATATAAGATGATTATGGAGGTATGAGGTCCAAACAAATGATAAACGTAGTCCTTCCTTTGTTTTTACTCGTTTGGGGTTTCGCAGACAAACGACAATATCCTTGTAGTGTTATGGCAGATTGTTTGGTAAAAGAAATGGCGGCGCTGTCTGACAAAGGCGGCAGTAATGTGTGACGGTATATAAAGCTCTAGGCAGAGTTAGAGCAGCTTGTTTTGGCAGATTTGTTATGAATTCGTTAATCTTAAAAAAAATATTGTGTTTTCAATTTGTTCTCGTTTCTTACCACCACTTTTTTTTATACATGGTTTCTTCTTATTCCTTTGGCAGATTTAGAACAAAATCTTTGAAAATATTATCATGTCACATGTTTCAATGTTATATCGACAATATGCCAAGTATAAATTCTTGGTATTGTATTCCTTATAATCTAAGAGTTACGTTTTTCCTCCCATTCCATTGTTTTGGGTTAACTAAGCTTTCGAACGATGATATATAAGATGATTATGGAGGTATGAGGTCCAAACAAATGATAAACGTAGTCCTTCCTTTGTTTTTACTCGTTTGGGGTTCGCAGACAAATCGACAATATCCTTGTAGTGTTATGGCAAATTGTTTGGTAAAAGAAATGGCGGCTGTCTGACAAAGGCGGCGCTAACGTGCGACGGTATATAAAGCTCTAGGTACAGTTAGAGCAGCTTGTTTTGGCAGATTTGTTATGAATTCGTTAATCTTAAAAAAAAATTGTGTTTTCAATTTTGTTCTTGTTTCTCTACCACCACTTGTTTTTTATACATGGTTTCTTCTTATTCCTTTGGCAGATTTAGAACACAATCTTAGAAAATATTATCATGTCACGTCGAACCACAAAGACTCAAGAAAATCACACAGTAGATCAATTAGTTTCGAATTAAGCTAAGCAATTCAGTTGAAACAAAAAGCAATAAACAATAAAAGAGTTGATTAAATTCGATGAAGAGAATATAGCCCCAAGGTGTTTCTCAGGAAATCAGAGAATGTAGATAACCAATCAGTCAGGATTCAGGTTATGCACGGTTGTTGAACTCAAATCACTAAGCTATAATTAACCAACTGTCATTGCGAGAATTATCTAAGTCTAAATCCCAGAATCCCAGAATACCAGCACTCAATGAAATCCTTTATGAGAAAACCCTAAACCTAAAGTGGATCTACTCAGACATGATCAATGGAACATAAATCATAGATGAATAGAATTGCATAGAAGAAATCAATATGAAACAAAGGGGTTCAGAATCGTCTCCCAAAAACTCTGTAACAAATCTCTCTCAAAGTCTCCAGAATAAAAATAAAGCTTAGCTAACAAAAGTGGCTGAAAAACCTAATTATAAAGCTAAAACACGTTTTGGGGCTTCTTGTAATAATTAAAGATTTCTGGACCAAAGTGCAAACTCTCCAGACTTGTAAAAAGTCTCGTTTCCTGTTTTCCTGCAGTCGGTATCGACCGATACCATAAGTGGTATCGATCGACACACTGCTTCTTCTGCTCGCCATACTGGACTGTCTTCACGAAAACTGGCATAACTTTTGATCGCACCGTTGGAATGGCCTCAAACCACTTCAAATGAAAGCTAATCTATTGATCTATCTTGTATCAAAATTTGAGCTCAATCCATTGGTGGGAAGTTCTTCAACGAATGCCAAACTTCTGACGTCTCTGCATGATTCTGCATCTTCATATGCTCATTTTCACCCAAAACGGCTCCTTTCTCCCAAAGTCACCTAAAACCTGAAAAGACTCAAAAAGACTCCAAAAATACTAGAATGACTCTATAAATAAGACCTGTATCATGGTTAAAAACGGGTAACAACCATGATATATCACACGTGTTTTGATATTCCCATATTTTACCTCTTTTAGCATGCATTTAACTTAGCATTTTAGGTCTCATGCATGTGTTTTCATATCTTTCTTTAGTGTTTCGGTCTAAATTAGTGTTTAGGGTGTTACATTAAGTCCTAGAGAGTTTTGGCATACATTTGGAGTGTTTTCTAGGTGTTTGGAGGCAATTTGGGGATATTTGGAGAAATGGACCAAAGTAGGATGCAAGGGTCATCCGAGACACCGGAAAGTTGTGGCTGGACGAAGGCCTTCCGATCTGAATCAGCTTCAACAGTATTCATGGATGTTGTAGAGGAGTGAGTTAGATTTCCAGAGGAGTTGGAATCAGGTCATTCGGATGTTAGGTTCAGGAGTTATGGTCGATCTACTAAGTGTATGTCCATCTGTGCCGACCCATTTCCAAGCGGTACAAATGGTCGGCATGACACCAGGGATCTGTACCGACCCAGGACTGGTCGGTACAAATCTCTCCATACCCAGCTTCACTTCCATGCCGGCCAAATTTCACCCGACGTGCATCCTTCGCCTACAACAACACCGACCCGTCCTTAAGCGATATGGCATGCTCGGCATCAATCCTCAAAGTTCAGTACCAACCTGTCCTGGTGCGGTACAATTCCTCGGTACTGGGGAAAAGATTAGTACCGACCTGTCCTAGCTCGGTACACTTGGTTGGTACAAAGCCACTTCCAAATCCGTCCCCGTGAAGCCAGCCAAAGTGACTCAAAGATCAGGCCGAATGAAGATTTTACACTTGGATTTAGCTTCAGAAGTCTTCATAGAAATTGTAGATAATTGAGTTATCTGTCTACTGGAGGGTAGGGTTTTGGGTCATTCGGACATGTATCTCAGGAGACATCGCTATTTTACCGAAGGTATGTCTGTCTGGCCGCGAAACCATGGACTAAGGCATTGTGCATCATTCTGGTCCATACCGACCCCTTCTCATGCGGTACTACAGCTCGGTACTGACGCAGAGAGTAGTACCGACCCAGCTTCACTCCCCATACCGACCCAGAATGGATCGGTACAAAACCTCTCCAACCAGCCACTTACAAATCCGTCATCATCGAAGCCAGCAGAAGTGACTGAAAGATCAGGCCAAACGAAGAACTTACGTTCAGATTTAGCTTTCGACGCCTGCATAGAAGTTGTAGATAATTGAGTTGGCTGTCTACTGGATGTGGTTTGAAGTCATTCGGAGCGGTGGTTCAAAAGATACATCAGATTTAGTGGGGACGTTTCCGTCTGGCACCCAAAGGAGTTATGCTCAGAGATTAGTACCGACCCACTGTACCGACCCAGGACTGGTCGGTACAGACCTCCAGAATCACCCAAAAACCAGTTTCAGCCGGGTCAATACCCGGTTTGTTCCGGGTTGACCCGGTTCGCCCCTTTTTCTATAAATACTCTTGAAACCTAATTTTCTAGCTAAACTTTCTTCTTTATAGAGTTTGGTTTTATCCCAAACTCTTCTGATGATTTTGGAGGGATTTTGATTGTTCTTCATACAAATGCCACTCTAGAGAAGATTTCTTCACTCTTATCTTTATATTAATGCATATTCTTTATCTTTATTTCTTTTTCTTTTATGTTCTTCATGTTTAGACTGTAAACTTTTTGTTGGATTATGGATGGCTTGATTTTGATGGTTAGATGTTGATGAATTAGGTTGATCCTTGTTAGATCCTTCACATAGTTTAGCTCTTAATGCTAGATTTAGATTGAGAGATCAAACCTAGAACTAAGGCATTTCACGCCCGAGAGGTGTTCGATGAAATGCTTGAACCAAGCCTTTTGTGAGCTTTTCACATTCTTGCTGATACGGGCTTTGAACGCGGAACGGTGGGATTTAGGCAATTGGCCGAAGGGCTCTCCTTGTCTAAATCGAGGGATGGATGATGATGGGTTGATTGACTCACTCAATCTGATGATGATAGACTCTCTCTATCGAATGACCGAACCAACTAATTGAATCACACAACTAGTTAATCCAAGACTCTAGTGAATATGTGAATCGCACACAATATTCAAAAGAAACAACTCTTGCAAAGAACTTTCTTTGAAGAAAACGAAAATAATTTATTACTTTTAGATTCAATGGTCCCTTACAAATGAAGACTAAGGTGAGCTTATATAATGCTCTACACGAAACTAAACAAGAAACAAATTAAAGGCTAATCAAAAACTAGCCGTTAGGCCTTTATGATCAAATCGGCCAAAATGAGGAAGGTGTGATGTCGCCTTGTATCTGGACGGTTTGAGGGGATATGTAAGCTTCTCTGGAACATTCTGATCCCCATAGAAGTGGCCCAAGTCGTAGCATTCAAAGGCAAAGAGCCGTTGGTGATTTATGGCCCCGAGTGTGAACGCATCCGGATAAGGAAAGTAGACTTGCAAGGGGATCCGCCTGATCCTGTGTGTGCCGGTGCATGGGAAGGTATTCCTAAGCTTCCTTATGTGCCTTAGATTCTCTCCAGGTCGCCATACCCTTGTAGATGAGGACTTAGACCCGTTGGATCTCGGACTTTCCGTAAACTGAACCAAATCAATCCATTTTGGAAAATTGGGTGTAACTTGATGATCCGATGGGCATTTCGTTGGATCCTTGGCTTGTTGGATCCAAGAGAGGCCCAGTGATATTCTCCAATTGGTCTTGGGTCGAGATCGTTGCTGAGCTGGGCTGTGTAGCACGATCTTTGGCCTAGTCGCTGGATTGAGTCCAAAGCAGGTCCATCGATTTGTAAAATCGATAACTCTCAAGTCTGAACCTTGAATGAGATGAATCCAATTCTCGGTTCTTCTCTGATGGATCAAGATTCCATACTAAGTCGGTTTGTAGCTTAATTCCTTCTGGTTAGGTCGTAAACCTCCAATCAATGCGCCTATGTCCAAACCTCCTACATCGATCATCATAAGTCTGAGCATCGATCGATACCATAGGTAGCATCGATCGATACCTTCAGTCTGACTGTTAGCGTCGATCGATTCTGCTGCTTGGTTTCTTGGTAGCTTGGGAGCGACTGTCCCAACGTTCAAGTAAATCCCGCTGTCGCCAATAGGAACATGATCAAAGCATGCCGTACGCACAGAACAGGCCTCCCTTGAGGTGGTAGTAGCCCCATGAGCTTTCATGGCCTTGGGGTCGGCTCCTCGTGGGCTTGCTGGTAGGATGTCCACATCACACCCTCCCTCTTCAAGTGGTTTCGTCCTCGAAACTTCTAGACCTCGGGGAATTTTTTTGTTGCGATTCCGGTGGGATTGATGTTGAGCATCTGGTGGTTCTTCTTTGATCAGCAAAGAGGCCATGACTCCTCTCCAAGGTGTGTTGCTGACTTTCTTGGGCAGCAAGGTAGTCTTTTTGGTGAAAACTCCCTTTTCACAAGTAATGTTTCCATTGATCTTTTGCGGTTTTGGTTCTTGTTGCTTCTCTTTGGTACCTGAAATATTCTCTACACCTTTGGCAAGAAGCAAGCATGTTATGGCAGTCATGGAATTATCATAAACAACAGAGCAAAATTCAGTTTGAGTCAATTCCTCTAGTTCCTCTTTTACGTGTGACTCAAGATAAGAATTCTGGTTTATAGATTTTTCCACCGAAATTATTTTTCCATCAGATTCTATTGGATTTAGCAAGTTCATAAGCACATCCATTGATTCATTAGAAATGTAGGACAGTAAGGGATTACTTACCTGTTCAAAACTTTCGTTAAGTTCTGTTTCGGTAGATGTCACGGTATTGTGAATTATCTTTTGATCGGGTGGCTCTTCTTGCATGAGAATGAAGCTGGTGGCAACTTCTTCTTTTCTAGCTATTGCCTCGTGTTCTACTGCCTTCACAATATGCTCCATTTCATGTTCTAGACCTGCAATATCAACCTTTGGCAAAGACAAGTGCATTATACTAGAATTGGAAATTTCAGAATTCAACTCAACTAGTTCTCTAGTTTCTTCTATGTCCGATTCAGTTGGTGAAGTTGTTTCTGATTTTCTAGCTGGGCAAGTCTTAGCAAAATGTCCTCTTTGATGACATCTATAACAGATCATAGTATCTACTTTAGAGAGTTTAGAAGACTTACATTGCTTTGTTGTACTTTGTGGCTTAAGCGACGGTTTTGTGCTTCTCGGGTGAGCTATGACCGGTGGGCGGAGAGTTGATTTAACTTCTGTAGCTGCCACTGGTTTCTTAGCCCTCGTCTTCTTCTCCAAAATGCTTTGAAGCACTTTCTTCGGCTCGGGACAGCAAGCGTTCTTGTGCTCAAGAATAGGCTACGGTTTTGGTGTTGCCATCGATCTTTTCGAAGTCGTTTGGAACAGAAGCCTCTTGGGAGTGTAGTTACGATTATAGGATTTCGGTACAAACTCCTTGTACATACGCTGCTTGAGATCACCCCAAGTATTGATCGGTTTATGATAGTAACCCATAATTTCTTCTCGTTCCCACCATGTAGAAGCTTCTCCAACAAGAGAGTCAATTGCGCATGATAGTCTCTTCTCCTTTGGGATGTTGTGGGACCAACACCAATTCTCCATTTCCTTTTCCCACATTAGATAACCTTCTGGTCCTTGTTCATGACCTGAAAAATAAATGCGATGAGATTCACAATCTCCTTCTTCCGTCGACTCGCCATACGGATCATCTTGAGCCTGGTCGTTGACGTGTGCTTGGTTTGATTCTGGATCCTCCTCGTCATACTCCGTGTCGTCGTCATAACCATCTTCTGGTTCAGCCTCGTGGTTCCAAGGCTCATCATCAAACTGATTGTCGCCTTCAAAACTGATTTGAGAATCAGCCTCGTCTCGCCATGATTGATCTTCTCCTAGGTCGTCTTCTGGATTGGTTTCTTCAGCACTGAGTGTTGGCATCGATCGACACCTAGTATTAGCATCGACCGATACGAGAGCACCTTCACACCACGGTTTATGGTACTGCTCTTCTTCTCCATATACTGGTCCATTGCTGTAGTATCCTTCGTCTAGACTGTTTTGAGGTTCAGCATCTCCCTGCCATGAATCTTCTTCACAGTCATCTCCTACATCTCCTCCTTGGTCGGGTTCTTCTTCTCCGGACCAATGCTGTTGGCTTGTGCCGTCTTGACTATAATCTGGTGGCTCCGGTTCAGGCTCATCTCCATCGTGATCTTCCCCATATTCAGAGCTTGAGTGGTCATGCTGGTACCACGGTGGTGTCTCATGGCCAGTCTCCTCATCGGTGAAGACTTGGTCATGTTCTCCTCCTCGACTCCACTCATCTTCAAGGTAATAATCTTCCTCCTCTGAATCTCCCATGGCGGCTATGGGTTTCTTCTGAGCGTACCTTGAAAGTAAAAGGCAAGGGGAATGGATCAAAGTCGTATCAAACAAATAAGGCAAGAATTAAAGACAAAGAGTTATGGAAATTTTCTGATTTTTTTTTTGACTTAAATAAATTCGAAAATTCAAATAACAAAAAAAAGGGAAAATTCTTATTTTGTTTTCTGGTTTTTTTTTATAAAAAGAATTCGACAACAGCAAAATTAAACCTTTTTTTTTTTTTTTTAAGAGAAATAAAGACAACAAATGGAAAAAAATTCCAAAACAATTAAACGAGTAACCCCTTTTTTTTTTTTTTTATGATGAAACAAGAAGAAAACAGAATGAAAAGAATCAAAACACAATTTTTATTTGGTTTTTAATTTATGAGAATCGAAATAACACAACAAAGAAACAGAATTGAAATAAAACAATTTTTATGGATTTTTTTTTATTTATATGAAAGGAAATAACATAACAGAAAATTAAAAGATAAGGGTTGGATGAACACAACCTGGAATAGGAGCTTTTAAAGCTCTAATACCAAAATGATACGGGCTTTGAACGCGGAACGGTGGGATTTAGGCAATTGGCCGAAGGGCTCTCCTTGTCTAAATCGAGGGATGGATGATGATGGGTTGATTGACTCACTCAATCTGATGATGATAGACTCTCTCTATCGAATGACCGAACCAACTAATTGAATCACACAACTAGTTAATCCAAGACTCTAGTGAATATGTGAATCGCACACAATATTCAAAAGAAACAACTCTTGCAAAGAACTTTCTTTGAAGAAAACGAAAATACTTTATTACTTTTAGATTCAATGGTCCCTTACAAATGAAGACTAAGGTGAGCTTATATAATGCTCTACACGAAACTAAACAAGAAACAAATTAAAGGCTAATCGAAAACTAGCCGTTAGGCCTTTATGATCAAATCGGCCAAAATGAGGAAGGTGTGATGTCGCCTTGTATCTGGACGGTTTGAGGGGATATGTAAGCTTCTCTGGAACATTCTGATCCCCATAGAAGTGGCCCAAGTCGTAGCATTCAAAGGCAAAGAGCCGTTGGTGATTTATGGCCCCGAGTGTGAACGCATCCGGATAAGGAAAGTAGACTTGCAAGGGGATCCGCCTGATCCTGTGTGTGCCGGTGCATGGGAAGGTATTCCTAAGCTTCCTTATGTGCCTTAGATTCTCTCCAGGTCGCCACACCCTTTTAGATGAGGACTTAGACCCGTTGGATCTCGGACTTTCCGTAAACTGAACCAAATCAATCCATTTTGGAAAATTGGGTGTAACTTGATGATCCGATGGGAATTTCGTTGGATCCTTGGCTTGTTGGATCCAGGAGAGGCCCAGTGATATTCTCCAATTGGTCTTGGGTCGAGATCGTTGCTGAGCTGGGCTGTGTAGCACGATCTTTGGCCTAGTCGCTGGATTGAGTCCAAAGCAGGTCCATCGATTTGTAAAATCGATAACTCTCAAGTCTGAACCTTGAATGAGATGAATCCAATTCTCGGTTCTTCTCTGATGGATCAAGATTCCATACCAAGTCGGTTTGTAGCTTAATTCCTTATGGTTAGGTCGTAAACCTCCAATCAATGCGCCTATGTCCAAACCTCCTACATCGATCATCATAAGTCTGAGCATCGATCGATACCATAGGTAGCATCGATCAATACCTTCGGTCTGACTGTTAGCGTCGATCGATTCTGCTGCTTGGTTTCTTGGTAGCTTGGGAGCGACTGTCCCAACAATCAAGGAAATCCCGCTGTCGCCAATAGGAACATGATCAAAGCATGCCGTACGCACAGAACAGGCCTCCCTTGAGGTGGTAGTAGCCCCATGAGCTTTCATGGCCTTGGGGTCGGCTCCTCGTGGGCTTGCTGGTAGGATGTCCACATCACTTGCCAATGAGAGTTGATGTCAAGGGTGATTAGTGAACTAATTGGGATTGTTTATTAATGCTCATTGATTATCTAATTGCAAACGAGAGTTAATGTCAATTAGGTGATTAGTGAAGTGATTAGTACCATGAGAATGGATTAGTCATATTTATGAATCCCATGTTCTAGGATAGTGTTTAATGCAATCTTTGTCATCATTATTTGATTGTTAATCATTCATTTGATAGTTTATTCCATGATCCAACACTTTTATCTTTTGTTTTCTTTCTTGCATTTTACTTTCTTAATCTAAAAACATAAAAACCCAAAACAATTGCTCTAGCTTAAGTCATTTCTTGCATTCCTAGTGTGTTGTTCTTTGTGCCTCCTTGGATTGATCCTCTTGTACTATAATGATATGATTAGACTTGAGTAATTGATTAAGACTCGAAAAAGTCTATTATCATGTTTCAATGTTATATCGATAATATGCGAAGTATAAATCCTCGGTATTGTATTCCTTCTAAACTAAAGTTACGTTTTTCCTCCTATTCCATTGTTTTGGGTTAACTAAGCTTTCGAACGATGGTATATAAGATGATTATGGAGGTATGAGGTCCAAACAAATGATAAACATAGTCTTTCCTTCGTTTTTACTCGTTTAGGGGTTCGCAGACAAATCGAGAATATCCTTCCAGTGTTTTAGCAGATTTTTTGGTAAAAGAAATGGCGGCGCTGTCCGACAAAGGCAGCGCTAACGTGCGGGGGTATATAAATCTTTAGGCAGAGTTTGAGCAGCTTGTTTCGGTAGAGTTGTTATGAATTCGTTAATCTTAAACAAAAAATTGTGTTTTCAATTTTGTTCTTGTTTCTCTACCACCACTTCTTTTTTATACATGGTTTCTTCTTATTCCTTTGGCAGATTTAGAACAAAATCTTAGAAAATATAATCATGTCACGTGTTTCATAGTTATATTGACATTATGCCAAGTATAAATCCTTGGTATTGTATTCCTTCTAAACTAAGAGTTACGTTTTTCCTCCCATTCCATTGTTTTGCGTTAACTAAGCTTTCGAACGATGATATATAAGATGATTATGGAGGTATGAGGTCCAAACAAATGATAAACGTAGTCGTTCCTTTGTTTTTACTCGTTTGGGGTTTCGTAGACAAATCGAGAATATCCTTCTAGTGTTATGGCAGATTGTTTGGTAAAAGAAATGGCGGCACTGTCTGACAAAGGCGGCGTGATATACTTGGTTTTTACCGTTTTCTATCGTATGTTTTGGTGTTTCCTTTAATATTTTTATCGAGTCAAAGTCCGTTTTAGAGTATTTTAGTCCTTTATTTAGATATCTCAGGTAAAAAGGCGTCTAAGGAGGAAATTGGAGTTATGAGGGCAAAAACGCACGAAACCGTGAAGAAAGGAGCAGAATCGGTCGATGCAACTCACCAAGGAATTCCCCATCGACCGATGCAGCACATCCAGAAGATCAGCAATCGATCGATGCAAGGAGTGCATCAACCGATGCAACTGACCAGGGATTCTCCCATCGATCGATGCAACTGGACCAGAGAAAAGACCATCGGTCGATGCAGGCCGACGAGAAGAAAAAGAAAATTTCTGATTTTCCTATTTTGCCCTAGAAACTACCTATTTTAACCTAATTCGACCTAGGACCTATATGTACTCTATTTTTAGCCTCTTTGACGGCACCGTTCTTTTACGCTTTATTTTTATCACTAAAGAACTTATGGTTTTGATACTTGTAAGATTTGGGGAGACGAATCTCTGACTCACATACCGAAGAAGATTTCTGAACCCCCTTTGATTTATTCTTATTGGATTATGATTTCTTTTTCATCTCTCTGTGTTTTCTTTGCTTCCATGTCTGAGTAATCTCTCTGTTAGGTTTTTAGGGTTTCAAGGGATTTTCACGAATCACTGAAACGGATCTGTTAGATTAGGGAATTACATAGAGTTCTTCATCTATTGTTGAGATTAAGGCTTATACTGGATTGATCACCTAGTTTCTGATCTTAGGATTAATACAGTGAATTGTCCCGAGCGGTGTTGCAATTCTACTCTGGGAATGTCCTAGAAATGTCTGGTGGTAGAAAAATGACTCTTAGCAGTAACAAAATCAATTCGAACTGTGTTTTCAGGGAGTTAGACAGCCAAAAGTAACTTAACTTTTGGTTCCGCTCCCATAGCCCGCTTACCGAGGAATAAAAAGAGAGGATTGGGGGGTCCAGAGCAAGTAGAGTTGGGGTATAGAGCCGTAAGCGCGGTGGGGTGTGAGGGTGCCTTTTGTGAAACTTAAAACGAAGGTTCTCTCAAGTATGCTTTGTGGCAGGGCAGCCATTGGGATATCACGGTTCTTGGCCTACTTTCGCGCTATCACACCATATATTAGTGTGATACAGTAACCTCCGTCGTCGTAAACATTTGCTTCAGCGAATTTAATGGCAGAATCGTGGAGAAACAAGACCGTTCTGACCAAGAAACATCAACTATTCTATAATGGGTTTCTATGGACAACAACAACAAAAAAAAGGGAAAAAGATAATAAAAAAAAAAAAAACAACTCCTTTCTATCAAATTAGTATGGATCAAAATAATAAGCCCAATTAGTTAAGGCCCATTGGAAAAAGGGTACATGAGTTAAATGCTTTAGCCTAGATCTCCAAAAGTCATTAGCGTCGCCGATTCTATCTCTCTCCGCAACCCAAGTGTTTCTATCTCTGGACGGTTCTTGCGGCGGGACTGTTAATTCCAGGCTGAGGTACGGTGTTTCTATCTCTCTCCGAAACCCTAGGTAGTCATTCGCGTCGCCGATTCCTCTTCTTTTTTCTATCGAATCTCATAATCACAGTCACAGTATTTCTGCCTTCCTCCATGGAAACATTCATAGTTTTTTTTCCGAATTGATCTCCGCTTTAACCAACCTGTATCAATAGATTTGAAAGTTTGTTGGGGCGATTTTTTTAAACCAATAATAAATTTAGGTCTAAAAACAGAGAATCTGATTTTTATGTTTATTATGTTTTAGTGGTTGTAGAAAGAAAAAAAATGTCGGCGGGTGGCTCAAAAGGAGTCGGAGATGAGCTAACTCCAGAAATCATATTCCTGGTCGAGAGAACGGCACGTTTGGTTGCCGAATGGGGGTCGCAGATGGAGAAGTGCCTCATGGACGAAGATGCAATATTGCACAACTTTTTGAATGTCTCAGACCCTAGTCACGCGTTTTACCAGAAAAAGCTCTCCGAATACCGTTCTTTTAAATCTATTGATAAGTCTGGCTGCATATGTCATGCAAAACCCTATCCTGGGACTCCGACCACACGGATGGAGCTTGGTATTATTAAGATCGCAGCGCAGTTTGCGGCGCGGTATGGGATGAATTCTTCTTTATGCTATTTGAGCAATCGATTTAATATGAAATCTTATCTGGTTGGGTCAGAAGTTTTTTATCGGTATGTTGCTGCGTATAAACGAGTACTAGCACGTTCAAGTTACAATCGTGCTAGTACTACGGCGTCCTTACTTGATAGTTTTTTCCGCTGTACTTCGTTGGAGAAGTTGGTGGTAAAGGGAGTGGAGACGGATGAGGCTATAATTGATTTGCATGCTTTTGTGGGTGGTGTTGACTATTTTGCTCACATGGACTATGACGACCCTTCTGCTATCCCTGAACCCCTTTCAATGATTATGAACCGGCTTGGTAAGGCTCAGAATCAAGATAAAGCTTTCAAGGATATCCAACCTGGTGCTTCAGCTACTCATGAGTGTGTAGGCGATGCGGGAACCGAGCTTGGGCCTCCTCCACCTTCAAGCATGATATCACTCGTGGATCTTAGTATTATTAAGCTCACAGCGCAGTTTGTGAAACGGTATGGGCTGGTTTTTCGCCGGGCTTTGATGAGGAGAGTGGTTATGAATCCTCGGTTTGATTTTTTGTATTTTCGTCCGTCTTTGACGAAGAGAGAGGTTATGGACCCTCAGCTTCACTATATGGAGCAAACTCGAAGCAGGTTTGATATTTTCTTTAAGCTTGGCTGTGCGTATTCCAGGGTATTAAAGCCTTCCAGAAAGCTGAGGAAGAGTGATGCTTGTACAGCGACTGTTCTTGATGCTTTTTTCGGCCTTCTTCAATTGGAGAAGCTGGAAGAGAGGGTGGAGACGGCTATGATTGATTTGCATGCTTTTGTGGGTGGTGTTGACTATTTTGCTTACATGGAGGATGTCAACTATCCTCCTACTATCATGCCACCACCTGAACGCCTTTCAGTGATGATGAACGGGCCTCCACTGGGATCTCGGTCCACTGAATACTATGCTAGGAATCAAGATGAGCGTACTGCACGGATTCGTGCACAGATTCGTGCACAGATTCAACTTGCAATGCCTTCGTTTCTGCCTAATCGAAGAAGGCTTATATCCTCTGGAAGGGGGATCACAGTCAAGGAGTTTGGTACTATTAAGCTCACAGCGCAGTTTTTTGTAAGGTACGGGGATAATTTTTTGCGTGGTTTGTCGAAAAGATTGGGTACGGACCCTCAGTTTGAGTTCGTGGGGTCATCTCATAGCCGGTACGATGTTTTCATGAGTGTTGTTCATGCGTACGATAGAGTATTAAAGGGTTCCAAAAAGCTGAAGAAGAGTGATGCTTGGGCGGCGACCGTTTTTGATTGTTTTTTCCACCGTCTTCAATTGGAGAAGCTGGAGAAGGGAGTGGAGACGGCTATAGCTATGACTGATTTGCATGCTTCTACGAGTGGTGTTGACTGTTTTGCTTGCATGGATTATGACGAGTATGCTGCTATCATGCCACCACCTGAACGCCTTTCAATGATGATTAACCGGCTAACACTAATGCAGCCTGATATGCCTGTGCACCCTCCAGTGGGACCTCAGCTTGCTCAGAATCAAGGTGCTACACATGAGTGTGTAGGGGATGCACAACCCGATCTCAAGCCTCCTCTCTCAAAACGTTGCTATTGTTTTCTATATCCACTTCCTGACTGGATCGAACTCAAGGAGCTTGGTATCATGAAGCTCACAGCTCTGTTTGTGGCGCGTTATGGGATGTATTTTTGTTGGGGTTTGATGAAGAAAGTGGATAAGAAACCTCAGTTTAAGTTTATGGAGCCAACTGATAGCAATTACAGTGTTTATAATCGGATTCTTGATGCGTATGAACGAGTAATAGAGCCTTGCTGTGATAGCAATTACAGAGTTTGTACTGCGACCGTTCTTGATGCTTTTTTCAGCCGTCTTCAATTGGATAGGCTGGAGGAGGGAGCAGAGACGGCTATGATTGATTTGCATGCCTTTCTGTGTGGTGCTGACTGTTTTGCTCACGTGGAGGATGGCGACTATTCTACTTTCATGCCAAATCCTGCACTCCTTTCATTTATGTCGAATAGGCTTATTCGTTTTCGTATGCTTCCACCGGGATCTCATCTTTTTTATCCTTATCCTAATCCTTATGATCAGTGGCTTCCGGGATCTTCTCTTTTTTATCCTTATCCTTCAATGGGGATGATGCAACCTGCACTACCTATGCCTGGAATGTCTCCTCACCCACCACTGCCTCTACCTGAGGAACCAGAGCCAAAGAGACAAAAGTTTGACGAGTCAGCTCTTGTTCCAGAAGACCAGTTTATTTCTCCACATGCTTCCCGTTGTTTTTTTTTTTTTTTTCGTCTGATTTGACTTGTATCTAATTAGCAGTCATACGTTTTCAGGGTCCCGCTAGGGTCAGGATCTGGGATTGAGATCACAGTGCAGTCGTTATGGGATCACAGTGCAGTCGTTATGGGAAAACGTGGCAAGTTTGAAGGAGAAAATACCTGGGGAAGTTCCGATTTCCAGTCTCACTAAACTCATATTTGATAGATGTTTAATAATTAAATTGGCTTTTAAGTTTGTTTTGGATCGGGCAGCTAGTAGTTCTGAGCCAACGTGTCGTCTCTGTTATCTTAAAACATCTCTTTAATATGTTTAATATAAGTTTTCATTTATTCAAAATCTTATATAAGAAATAAGTTTATGGAGCCAACTGATAGCGATTTCAGTGTTTATAATCGGATTCTTGATGCGTATGAACGAGTAATAGAGCCTTGCTGTGATATTTGTATTCGGATTTCAGTGTTTATTTTCACACAGACTTTTTCTATATTGCGTGGCCCGTAAAGCATAACTGCATAAGTGATTAGAAACAATATTAGGATTTTCTAAAAAAAACAATATAGGATATGACATTGAAAGCTAATTGCCAACAAAATAGATAGCAATAGTTCAGACAAAGAATGACTGATAGGTAACACTAGGATAAATATTTACCACCATTACTTTTTTTTTACTGCCATTTACCACTATTACTAAATCTTGAAGAGAGTGAATTACCAAAAAAGTTTTGTCACATCTCTTTTTTTTTTTTGGTCGAAGTTTTGTCACATCTCTTAATTTTATTAATTTGGGTTGACAAAGATAGATTTTGAAAAGAGAAAAAAGAAAGGGACAGATCTGTTTCACTTTCAGCTACTTGCTTCTGTTTCAAGCATGACACGTGTCAACACTGACTAAATTTGACTTGGAATGATACAGTAATTGTTCTTTCTTTCTTTCTGACACCACAATTATTTCTCATTAGCTTATACTGCTACAGTATTTAATTCTTTAAATGTCTTTATTTTACAATCTGGATTTGCTTTGTTTAAAGTTCATTTAGCGGAAGCGAATAGAAAAAATATTCTTTTCAGATCTGTCGTGTTTACATTATTCTCTAGATATTATTAATTGATTGTGCTTGGAAAAAAAAATAATACAGTATGATAGAAAATATTTTGGAAAGTGACTTTTTTTGTTTTTTGTTTTGTTTTGTAGATTATTAATTTATGTAAAAAGTCTTTGCATAAAAACAAAAATTAATTAGTCCGGATAAGATACTCTAGCTAGAAGCCAAAATTAAAATCATCGTGTACTTAATCTAAACTTTAGGAATAAAAAAGGGAGAATTGGAAATATAGGCCTAATTTGGAGCAACATTGTCCCCTTATGACTTTTTGAATTTTTGTCACTTTTGGACTAAATTATCTTTTTATTTTATCTAAAAATTCCGAAATTAATATGTTTTAATACTGAAAAATTTCGAAAAAATAAAAAAATGAAAGAAATATGTTTTTGAAATTCGTTTTAGGAAAAAAAATATATTTTAAAAATATTTTTTAACATGTTCTGCGATTATGCAGAAAACGTGTTATACAATTCTATAATTATATAGAAGTTATTTTCTGGTGTTTAGTCTATCATCTACGAAATATAGAATTGATATTCTACTATATCTTCTGCTTTCTACAGATCCTGCAGAAAATGTGTTCTACAATTCCTTCTATATTCTACAGATTGTAGACTACATATTCTACCATTATCTCTATATTCTACGTTTTACAGAATACAACTTATAGCGTTTTGTCTTTGTTCTACGGAATGTAGAGTATGCATTCTACCAAACGGTTAACAAAATCAGAAAAATTATAGGATCAAGTGTTATGCAACAAATACTTAAATCTTTGAAAATATTTTATTTTCCTTTTTTGTCCCGATTTTTTTTCCTTTCTTTTTCATGTTTCACGATTTCTATCATCTTTTCGTTCTCTTCTCTATTCACGATTTCTTCTTTGTTATTTTTTTCTTCTTTGATTTTCTATTATGATTCTTCAAATATGTTGCAAATCTGTGTAACATGTGGTGTATGGAGATCGTTTATCAATAAGAAGTGGGTTTTTATCGTTGATGAAGAAAAACGAGATAGATTACTAACTTTGGAATCAATTAAACTAGCACTAACCAGCCAAGCATATATCATCACAATCACATACAATCTTATAAAGACTTCTTGGTGTTGTGTTAAGATTTGGCTACAGCCTACAGCAGAAACATGTTCCAACGTGTAATGCCCAATTCTACCGGTTCTACATAGATTCAATACATCAGGAGCAACACTGAGATCAGCAAACTCACTTACTTTTTCTGAAACCCTAAGAACCGTTCTTAACGCAGCGAATTGCGTCTCTATAAGATTTCCCATGCATGATGGTATTGTCTTCTAAGTTAACGTCAAATGCTGAAATTGTCTCGTACAGAACTCTCCAAGAAGTTGAGAAGGTGAGAAACTGAAAAAAAGAAAGTCTTGTTTAGGTTTCTTAGCCATAAAGAAGAACGAACTAAAGATGATAAAAATCAAAAGAATTAGCTGAATAAATGTTACTTGCTTGACACACTCTTTGTTATGTGAATTTACTGCGCACGACAGATAGTTTCTCCTCTCAAAGTACTCCATCCACTTCTTCAACTCCAAAAGATCCGCAAGCTCCATCTTGTTTGACCAGACAGATAATTCGTTATCTAGTAAATAGTTTAGCAATAAGTTTCTGAAAAACTTAGCATCTTAAATTTCAAATTAGTGACATTGTTATTCAAATGTGTAGTAGCTAAACCAAACACACAAGAACCATGAAACCGACAAACAATAACCGCATAAATCCCTGAGCCAAGCAAATCATTACTGAGAGAATGGAAAGGATGATAGCTGTTTCAAGTGAAAAGTTTACTATTTGAATTAGTTATTTTGATGAGAACGAGAAGCTTAGAAGGAACAGGAACAGAATTCATCTGCCTCTCAAGCTCCTGCCATTGAGTTTCTCACTCTTACATCTTCAGCTGAAAGTTTTAATAAAGGGGACGACTTTGACAAGAAAAAGCTCAAGGTGAAAAGAACAAAACCGATGTTGCAGCGATAAGAAGGAACTCTAGAAGAGTATAAAACAGATTACAAAGCCATGGCCCTGTCTTTTATCTGTTTCTTTCTGAATAATCAACTTGAGATAGCCAAAAAGCCTAACATTTGCCAAAGACAAATGTCAAAAACCTCACAAAACCTTAGATTAGAAAAAATTCAATTTTATACTAAAAAGTTACCATTTGCCAACAAAGATCTAGGTTGGAAACCTTGTTGTTAGAACCCTTGTCCTTGTTGTTTCTGTTGAGGAGGGTAGACTTGGTTCTGAGGATTCTCCACATTGTTGCTTCTATAATACAGATTCGGATGGTTCCGATAGTTTTGGTTGAATCCCCCTTGGTTTCCTATGTAGTTGAGTTCTTCTTGGGATTCTTCACTTCCCTCTTTTACCACTTCTTGGTATATTTGTTGCTGCCCTTCAAACTCTCCCACATAGTTGATCGATCTTTGGTTCACAAGTAAAACTTTGTCCAACTTGTCGTTAATGTCCTTGAACCTTTGATCTTCATACCTTGTATCCCTCACCGTTCGATCATATTCACCTCCATAACCTTGATCACTTTGAGCTAGATTCTCAACTAGTATCTCTCCATTAACAACGTCTTGGCTAGCAAAACTCCCATTGCTTGCCGTGTTCAAAGCTAGTTGGTATTTCTCTAGAACCCCTCGGTGTAGGATTCCGAGAAGTGCTTCTTTGGAGACTCCATGGTGAGGAGACGCCCTCGTGTAACCTTTCAATCTCTCCCACGCTTCATAGAACGATTCATTGCTTCCTTGTTTGAAGCTTGTGATGTCGTTTCTCAGCTTTACTGTCTTTTGTCTCGAGAAAAACTTCGCCAAGAACTGCTTCTTGCATTCCTCCCAAGTAGGTATGGTGGTAGTGACCACAATTTTCTCCCATTGAGCAGCCTTGTCTCCCAAAGAGAATGGGAAGAGAGTTAGCTTAACAACGTCCTTCGAGACTCCATTCATCTTTACCATTCCACAAAGACGGTCGAACTGATCAATGTGATTGATCGGGTTCTCCAAAGCCATTCCTAAGAACCTTGAGTTCTGCACCATGTTAATGAGACTTGATTTAATCTCAAAGTTGTTGTTCGCAAATGGTGGTGGCCTTATCCAGTTAGAATCCCTTGTGTAGTGGGTTCATCGAAGGCACCAATCCTTTGTGGCTGTCTAGGAGGATGGATAGGATGCCTCGGGTCTAAGCCCACTCCTTGGACTTCGTCTAGAGGTGGTGGCGGTTGGTTCTCTCCTAGGTGAGGAGGATCATTTCGTTGTGCGTCCATGCCTAGACGCCTCACGTCTTTAGCACGTTCTCTGGTTGCTCTTTGATTATCTCTTTCGTGCCTTCGAATATCTAGCACAAGTGGTTGCAAGTTCTCTTGCCCTTGACTTCTTGTGTGCATACACCTTCAAAAACATAGTAGTTTAGTAACAAAGTAAAGAAAAATACTTAGACTTAGATAGAATCCAAACCCTAATGGCTATTGCTATCTCCCCAGTAACGGCGCCAAATTGATTAGTCATTTTTTAACACATCAATTACCCGAATGTGTAGACTACCGCAATCATAACGGTGTGTTGTTTAGTACTTAGGGATCGAATCCAGAGAGAGAGAGAACAACACAATAAGAATACAAGAAACTACTTAAGCTAAGCTAAACGATTTTTTTTTTTTTGGTTTTTGTTCTAAGAACTAATTATGAATAAACTAAAAATAAAAGACAGAGAATAAAAAAATACAGGACAACTAAAATTATTGCAAACTAGTTTTCAGAACACATAATTAAAGAACACAAGACACTAGACTCGGTTTTATCAAGGAAAGAAAGATATGGATCGTAGGAAATGGGATTTGATTAGAAGTATTTGATGATTCACTAATGATGTTTCTAATCACTCAATGAGCTAAATTCTATGGCAAAGAACACACAAATAGCTTAACTCACTCTCATGATGCTAAACCTTTTATTGATAATTTGAATTAGCTAATCTCTCAATTGCAACCGAATTATCAACAAGCATAAAACGTAGGACCTTTTAAGCCAATTAATGATCCTTAGTCATGATTCTCATCTTGCTAAGCATCAAAAACATGTTTAGAAATCTTCTAGACAGTTTACCAAACCTCTCTCAAGTGTAATCTGTTCATGATCTAGAAATTGAGTAGCTAGTTCAATCATAGCTTTAAGACCACTTCTAAACATGAGAATTTCTATAATCTTGCTCTAAACATCAAAAGATCATCATATATCCCTCTAAATCAACCATTCCCACAATCCATAATTAAACTACTCACACATAACTAAATCACAAAAGAAAACCGAACAAAAGCAAGACATACTGAAAATAAAAAGATTGATGGAAAGAGTAAAGAAATCTTCACTAAAATGGTGTAGATCTTGAAAGATTCATGAACACAAGAGAAGAGAAGAGAGAAGTTGACTTAAAACAGTAAAAAGATACAAAAGAGGTCTGATTTTTCGTGTGTGGAGAGTTGTTGAAACTCAACTACAAAGTGTTGAACTTATACAAAAGGGGAGGGGCCAAAAGTCAAGTGGAAAGTCACCAGATCGATATGTTTTTACTAAATCGGCCATAATTCTTGAACCACAGATCGGAATGACTTGAAACAACTTCCATTGGAAAGCTATCTCAAATATCTACACCTTTCATGAATACCTCTGAAGCTAAATCCAAATGGAAATCGTTCTTCTGAGTAGATCTTTAAAGCATTTTGGGTGGATTCGGTCGCAGTTGGGGAATCGGTCGATCCAGAGGGGATCGATCGATCCAAAAATTTGAAATCAATCGATCTGGAATTGTTGGTCGATCTGGAAATTCAGCGCTATCTGGGATCGATCAATCCAAGTGTGGATCGATCGATATGGTTCTCCTTCCTCCTCTTGCTTCTTTTGCTCGCCAGATTGGACTGTCATCAGGAGAATTGGCATAACGTTTGATCGCACCGTTGGACTTGACTCAAATCACTTGAAAATGAAAGCTAATACATTGATCTATCTTGTGTTAAACTCTGAGATCCATCCATCGGTGGGAAGTCCTTCATCCAATGCTAAACGTATGACGTCTCAACCTGATCCTACATCTCTGTATTCCGCAATGACCTTTTTTTTTTATGGCTATCTTCACTCTTCCAACTCTAAGAACACCTGAAAATGGCTCAAACAAGCCAAAAAGAATGCAAAGACAACCTAGGACATCTAAAATGCAATGAGACTCAAATGAGACCCTAAATGCAAGAAAACATCTCAAAACTATACAAAGTGAGATTGAAACATATGAAAATAAAGCCCTAAAAACATGTAAAATATGGTGTTATCAGTGTGCATAGCGAAGGGCGGGATGACGAATGAGAGCTCCTTTCGATTTTCCCGCTCTGAAAAAACCACTCCCAATGGTTTTCCACAAGTTCTCGAGTTCCCCTGGGGGAAGAAGAAGTATTTAGCTTCTGATGTCCCTTCTACCGAGAACCCAAATAATGCACTCAATTCACGGAATGTCATCTTGTAGTGCTTGCGATTCACCCGGAACTCGAAAAACCCGTAGTTTTCGTTATCGAGAGGCTTCCCGAACTTGTAGAAGGTGGCAGACAAAGAAGCCAAAAATTGGCATGTGGCGATTTGGTAGGCGGGGAACGCCATGTCGAAAAACTTCTCGAGACCCATGTTCTTGAAGATAAGTCTAATATCATCTTGGATTCCGAGTTCTCCGAGTAAGACGTGATCCGGGTACTTAGTCGCCTTGAAACCAACGCCCATGAACTTCTTGTAAAGTTTGGTATATGTTAGCGGTCTTTCTTTTTGTTTAGGGGCTTTCTTCTTCTTAACCACAGGCCGGTCACTTCCACTCTCGCTTCCACTTTCATTCGGAACGACTTCTATTTGCGATGCAACCATCTTTCCTTTAGCCTTTTCCGGTCACTTCCACCCTCACTCTCTTTCCGTGGAACGGTTGATTGGACAGGTTCGCTTGCATTCTTTGTTCGAGCCATTGCACCTACAAGAAGAATAAAACTCGAAAGAGAATTAGCAAATGTTGTGAAAGACAACAAAAATAACGAAATTTGTCAATTACAAGCTCAAATTTCACAATTTTGCTAATGAGTCAAGTTAATTATTTATGATTACAATCGAACATAGCTAAGGCAAGCAAATGCAAGTGAAGTCCTCAATCATCAAGCAATTTCCCCAAAGTTTTGTGATTTTTCGTCACTATATATTTAAGCTCATGAACCCTTAGTGTCAAAATTTCACCATGATTTTACCAAGTTTGCCCACGAAATCGACAACCCATTCTATATTCAAGCAAAACAAGTTACCTCCTACCAATTTCGACCCTAATCAAGCAAATTTTTCGCAAGTTGCAATCTTTGATAAACTTGGAGATTTTTATGAGAATTCATGGGTCAAGAGGTTTTACCTTGTTTGTGAGGATAGGGGTGCCGAAATCGATACAGGAATCACGAGAGACTAAGAAATTCTAACACAATAGTTTTTGAATCACAAAAATCAGTGGAGAACTTGTGAAAAAGTTTTTGAGAAAAATCGCACAAGTGAGGGGAAAGAAGAAGAAAGTCGCGACCAAAGAAGGAGAAGGAGAGAGAATTTTTGGTCAAAGGGGTCAAACCCGGTTTGATTTGGTTAAAAATCGGACTTAACCGGTCAAAATCGAGTAAACTAGACCTAATCAAACCGAGTCAACGCGCATGGGAGAGTTGACTTACCTGGGCCAAACAACATCGGTGTGCAGGATACCGATGTGGGACACCGAGGAATCTCCTGTTGGAATTTCGGAGTGTCACATCGGTATGCATTGGACCGATGCACAACACCGATGTGAGTCTTGATTTTCTCCGGAGGAATCACATCGGTATGCCAAATACCGATGTGGCACCCTGAGGATTCTCATGTCTCCTCTTCTCAGCTTGCATCGGTTTGCACATGTCGATGCAGGACCCCGATGTGAGCTTCTTCATTTTTTCTCTGAGTACTTCTCTTCCTCTTGGCGATTCACTTTGCTCTTTATCCTCATGCCATCATCTCCAAACTCCTTGATGCTTCCATAAGTACCTAGAAACACTCCTAACAATGCAAGACTCACTAGGACCTTCTAAACTAACTAACATGTCCAAGTTGATGAAATGTTAAGGAAAAACTATAAAAATGCATGCAAAAGACACAAAAGCTAAGTGAAATGGATGCTAAAAAGAGTTAAAATATGCAAATATCATAACAGATATTTTCGATAACGGATATTTTCGATTTCAATTATCCAAGTGTACTCATGTCATTAAAGCACTTGAGATGTCAATCCATAAAGGGTTAAGATTGAACACTAAGAATACATAAAACTTTTTAATCTAAGTAATCAATAAAAGGTTTTCTAACAGCCTAAGTGATATTGAAAATAAACTATATTTGACTAAAGCAATAGATAGAAACTCAAACTAGAATCAACTTGATCATGGTCAATTTAGCATTAAAAACACTAAACAAGGAAGGATTATTAATAATCTAGGATCTAACATCATTGATTCACTCTAAAATTACCTAAATCTATTTCACCCAAGAATTCTAGAAAACTACTCACAAGCCATGATTATCTCCACAAATCCCATGAAGGAAGTGTTTAGATTCATGGTAGGTGATAAATAAATAGATAAATGGATGATAATTAAACAAGAACTTTCGTAAAAACACCCAGAATCTCTTACAATCTCCTTAAACTCTTTCTAAAAATTTCCCAAACCGTTCCCGACTTTGAACCGTGCAATCCCGACATGTTCCCGATACGAAATTGAACCATTATGGTTTAATTCCCGTGTCCCCCTAAGGTAAGTTCAACAAAAAAAAGAAAGGTTTTTGAAAAAACAGAAATTTCTTTTTGCATAAAAACAACTTTTCAAAAACAAAAAGAGTATTTCAAGATCAGAAGCTCTATTTCTTCTTCTCTTCCAAGAGAATTGGAGATTTTGAGCAAGAACAACTTTTTAAATTTCAAAGCTTTTTCGAAAATTCGTTGGTCCATTCTCACTCTTTTTCAAAGGAGATTCCAATTCCACATTCATCTCATCTTTTCCAACAAGGTATGAACCTAAAACTCTACTTTTTCATATGAGCTAAACCCTAAGGTTTTTCTTAATTTAACTAGATCTAAGTCTATGATAGCTAGAAATTGTTAGAGAACTTGAGATTGAACTTTTAGTATGTCTAGATTTCAATTTTAGCACTTAATTATTATGAATTTGAGATTTTGTGATTTGAAATTTTCGAGCTTAACAAAAAACGAATTTGGAGATTAATTTAGATTAATTTAGACAAGTCTTGCTATATTGATAATAAATAAACGGTAATCTACTGAAATTGCATGAAGATAGGCTTAAAATCTATATCTAGAGAATTTTATGCAAGTACGTCACAAACACGAAAATTATGGTTATCACCTCGAATTGTTTAATTTATGCCCAATGTTTCTCGTTTGTTTATTGAATGTGTCTTTTGATACTCGAATTAGTATCCTCGCACATTGAAACCTTTCAATTACAACCATATTCATATTTTTTCCGAGTTATTTCTCTATTTTTTTGGAACTATGGACCACCCGAGATCTCGCATAACTTGCTCTAAGAAGAGCGGATACGTAGGAGAATCTTCCCGGAGATCATTCTCTAGGCAACCCGAGGAGAGCCAAGGTGGCTCGTCACAACAAGAGTAGAAGATGACACAAATCTTGGCGAGTTCTTTGCAAGTCAAAGACGATCGACTAGAACTCGCGTGCCTATCCTTCCACGAGACCCAACACCTTCTCCTCCACGTGAACCAACGCCACCTCCAGAACGAAGATCAAAGGTACGATATGTCGGACAACCTATGGACCCGAATATCGATTACTTGGAGAAGCTCAAGAGGATGGTTATCAAATCAACACCTAGCATAGATTACTCGACTCTCGACATGCTCGGGATTAGAGAAGACGTGGTTTGGTACCTCGAGAAGCTTAATCTTAGACAATTCATGGAGCTCAATCTCCCCACATACAATGATCTCACCAAGGAATTCTTAGCGACCGTCACAATGTGCTACAAGAGACGCTGTAATCCGAGAGCGAATGACGGTACACTCTCTTTTACCGTACGTGGATATTCTTATGCTCTAACTATTCTGGAACTTTGTGAAGCTTTGAAGCTTCAATATCTCGATGAGATTCACCACGAGGTGGATCCCGATAAAGATCTATGGAGCATTATGGGACAAGGCGTCTACGACAACGGAAGATCCAAAGCTTCCTTACTCACGCATCCCGCTGTCCGCTTCGTACACAAGCTCTTAGCGCACACCATATTCTCGAGAGCAAACGTGGGAAGTGTCCGCAAAGGCGAGCTCGTCACTCTTCAAATACCATTCACCGAGGACCCGCGCTATGTTTGCTTCGCTTGTATCATTGCGAAGAATTTGGTGAAGGTGAAACACGAACCGATCGCCACAAAGCCCGAGGACACTACTACCGCTTTTGGAAGCATCGTCACGGCAATTCTACAAGCCATTCACTTCGATTTCTCGACCGAGACTCCTATCCAAGGAACTTGGTTCGATCTCATGCAAGCTTCACGAGACCGCACTATCTCTCGCGCTTCACTCGGCCCCGACAGATTTGGCTTCAAATATTGCACTAACGTCGGTGAGTCCTACTTTGTTTTCTTACCTTCTAACTCTGTCCCTAGACTCCGAGAAGGAGCAGCACCTAGATGGATACCGGAGACGATGGACTATGTACCTACTGCCCCACGTCTACCATACACTATTGGCGAGTTTATAGTGACCAAGGCCAACCGAGACGCAGCTGCTGAGCGTACTCGACTGCTTCTACAATCACATGCCCATGCACCATCCGCTCCCGCGAGCTCATCACACGCACACGGACCGGAATACGCAGCCATGGAGAAAAAGAGAGCACGACAAGAGAGACGATACCAACGTCTCATACGTTTCCTCGAAGAACACCACCAGTTCGATGGCAACATGCCCGACCTGGAGACAGATGGCTCAGGCGATGCCTAGCCACACACTTCATCACTACGGTTCAATCGATCTTTTTCCCTTCTCATCTTTTTATTTTATTTTATTTTCGAACTCTTTTATTTTATTTTGCTATTTTATTTTGATGTCTTTTCCATCTTCTCACCAACTTTTTCACACTGAGGACAGTGTGATTTAAGTCTAGGGGAGGATTTTATCCGTACTAATTTTTTTTTCTTTTCTTTTCTTATTTTTTGCTTTATTAAAAAAATTTCATGTAATCTTTCTCTATTTTTATTAAGTATTTTTCAGGAACATTGAAACAAAATCTATGATGATTTCGACCTGTGTGCTTCTACGCTATCTCCACGTGCCAGCTCTTTTGTGGTTTGGTACTAGACTAGGCGGTAGCTAGGGTACTTGCAATGCGACATCCCCAGAGTATTTCAACCCATAGAAATCCTTTCCGACATGATATACTAGCTCATCTTATTTGAACTTAACCTATATTTAATTTTTTTATCAAAGGTTTTAGGCGAGACAACGAGTCATACATCTAGGACATCTTTTCCTTTTTCCCACTCTTTGTTATCCTAGATGGCCGGTTCATCTTTAGCTGGTACCCCACCCGAAACTTAACCATTGTTAAAACCTCATGCAACTCTCTTTGTGTCTTATATGCAGATATGTGCAAAAACGCCGGAGAGGGAGAAACGATACAGTTTTCAGTCACTAAAGACGAAGACAATACGCGATTGGTGGAGGTAAATTCAACAAGATAAGAGCTTGGTCATGCCTTGGAAAAACTCAAAATCATGGTAAATTTTTGTGCGCCCTAAGACTCTATATCATTAAGGCGTTTCCCACTTTCGAAAAAAAAAAAAAAATCAAAAAAAATCAAAAGGGAAAGGAAACAAGAGCCTAAAAAGAGTTTAGGTTGGTCGGAATTACTATAAGGCGTCCATGGTTCGTTTGTGAGAAAGTTTGTCATTCCGAGCCCACAGAAAAATCTAAGTTTTGGGGGAATGACAGAAAACTTATGTTTTTGGAGAAACGAGGAAGTGAAACATTTTTACGCAAGAAGAAGTGACTGGAAACTGTGGATATCAACAACTCCATCATCTCTTGCTGTTTTGCATAATATCTAGCACCCTCCGGCGAAAATACGGTAACCCGAAACACTTTTAACCTCACCTCTAAATGCCCTTAATGCCTAGCCTTGATTGTCTTGTTTAGTATTTTTGATAAAGAATCACGCAACCTTTTAATGAATGTAAATAGCTAGTTGACTGGAAATTAGGTTTCGAATGGTTAGATTTTCGCATGACGGATATCGTGGACTAGCGTTGCAGTACTTTGGTGAGAATTTTCTAGACTAAGCCCGATTGATGCATTACGTTGGTTATGGTTTGGAAGGACGGTCACTGAGGTTTTTGTTAGTTCCTATATTTTCGAAAACCTCTTTCTGAGCTTAGATTTATGTTTTGTTTGAGGACAAACAAAGGTCTAAGTCTGTGGGAGTTGATAACACCGGTTTTTGACCATTTTTATGGATCGCTTTAATATCTTATGCAGGTGTTTTAACTCCGTTTTCAATGGTTTTCAAGTGATTTCCATGTTTTAGTATTTTGAAAGAATTTTCAGGTAACTTGGGATAAAGGAGTGCATTTCAGAACAAAAGTACGTTTTTGGATAAACTCGGACCGTCAAAAGTCTTGCAATCAAAGAAGACCTTCTCGCCGTCCGATCATCACCAAATTTGGACACAACAAAGTAGATACAACCAGCTTTCAAATGCAATTGGATTGGAGACGATCCAATGGTTAGATCCTTAAATATACCCAAAGCACTGAAGGCAGATGAAGCTGTCTCGAAGAGGAGTCCACCGCGCCTGGAAGAGCCTGAGCCGCGGCCAAGCTACAATCCGCCGCGCCTGGAAGAGCCTGAGCCATGGCCAAGCTACAATCCGCCGCGCCTGGAGGAGCTCAACCCGCGGCCAACCACCTGTTCGCCGCGGCCAGAAGGCACGCACGCGCGGCCAGAAGGCACGCACGCGCGGCCAGAAGGCACGCACGCGCGGCCAAGCCCTGCTGCGACCAAATCAAGTCTTTTCTTCACCCGAGGTCAAAATCATCTTTTCACTTCGATTTCTCTTTGTCTTGTTCAGGTGCATGAACACGAGATCAAGTGGAAGTGCAAATCTTGTTGAACGTGTTGACGACATATGCGCGCTAGAAAGAGCAAACACGAGAGCAAGACAAGAACGGGAGCGACACATTGAAAGGCTAGGTATGGAGGCAGTACAAGAACCTCCAATTGAACACCAAGAAGCTGCTGAACATGGTGTTGGTCACCACGGTATTGGTGTGAACCAAAACCATCCACCACGGCCGCCTAGACCCATTGGAGCCGGTGATGCTCCAAACACTCATGCTAACCGCCAAGGGATAACTCCACCACCGGTCGAAAACAATAACTTTGAGATCAAATCCGGTATTATCTCCATGGTGCAAGGCAACAAATTTCATGGGTTGGCCATCGAGGACCCATTAGACCACTTGGATCAATTCGATCGCATTTGTGGGATGACTAAGATCAATGGCATCTCTGAAGATGCATTCAAGCTAAGATTATTCCCTTTATCTCTGGGAGACAAGGCGCATCAATGGGAAAAGAACCTTCCGACTGGATCAATCACATCTTGGGACCAATGCAAGAAAGCTTTTGTTGCAAAGTTCTTCTCCAACTTGAAAACGTCAAGACTCCGTAATGAAATATCCGACTTTATCCAAAGGAACAACGAAAGTTTTTGTGAAGCTTGGGAGCGCTTCAAGGGTTATACCATGCAATGTCCTCACCACGGCTTCTCAGATGAGTCTCTACTCAGCACTCTTTACCGTGGTGTGCTACCCAAGTTTCGCATGCTACTTGATACAGCAAGCAACGAGAACTTTTTGGGCAAGGAAGTCGATGAAGGAATGGAGCCTGTGGAGAACCTGGCTCTAAGCGATGGGAATTACAATGAAGACTATGACCGATATTCGAGAGGAGGCAGTGACTTTGAAGATCAAAGAAAGAAGGATATGAAGATCCTTAACGACAAAATGGACAAGCTTTTGAATGCTTCTCAAAATTCAGTCAATTTTGTGGGAGATGTTGATGGAAGCCAAGTAATTCAGTATGATAGGGAAGATGACCATGAGCAAGCGGAAGTCAATTACTTGGGTGGTCAAGGAGGCTACCAAGGTGGCTTCAACCCCAACTATAGGAATCATCCAAATTTCTCCTATAGGAGCAACAATGTGGAAAACCCTCAAGACCAAGTGTATCCTCAACAAAACACTCAAGGTCAAGGTCTCCAACAAAAAAGCTTCAACCCTTCCAACCAACAACGGACATTTGTTCCAAGGAACAACTTTCAAAGCAACCAAGGTGGGTTTCAACCTAAGCAACCATCTTCACCACCGGGTTTTGGACAACAAGGGCAAGCAAGCAACACCACTCCACAAGATAACGAAATGAAAACCATGCTCCAACAACTCTTACAAGGCCAAGCTAATGGAGCAATGGATTTGAGCAAGAAAATGGCGGAAATCCACAACAAGGTGGATTGCTCTTACAATGACCTCAACTCCAAATTCGAGGCATTGTCGTCTAAGTTCAAACAGATGGAGGGTAAAGGTGCTTCTTCTTCATCACGACCTCAGGGCACTTTACCGGGCAAACCTGAAGCCAACCCGAAGGAGTATATCAACGCCATCACATTGAGAAGCGGAACATAGCTTCCCTCTAGAGAACTTCCAACAACAAAACCTGACGAAGACGTTGAGAAACAGGGAAAAGATCTGGTCATTGAGATTAATAGAGACGAAGTAAATGTGGAGGAGAAGACCAAGGAGACGCCAAAGAGAAAGGATACTGTTTTCGTGCCACCGCCTTACGAGCCCAAGCTCCCCTTCCCGGGCCGCTTTAAGAAACAACTCATGGAGAAGTACATGGCGATTTTTGACAAGCAAATGGACAAGGTCCAGATGACTATGCCCCTGGTTGATGCTTTCCTACTACTCCCTCAATACAAAAAGTTCCTTAAAGACGCGATCAAAGACAGAACGAAGGAGCTGGACAGGATGGTAATACTTACCCATGAGTGCAGCGCCATCATTCAAAAGAAGATTGTGACAAAGAAACTTGGAGATCCGGGAAGCTTTACACTTCCTTGTGCTCTAGGACCTCTTGCCTTCAACCACTGCCTTTGTGATCTTGGAGCAAGTGTGAGCTTGATGCCGCTGTCAGTTGCAAAGCGCCTCGGTTTCACCCGTTACAAAGCCTGTAGAATATCTCTCGTTCTAGCGGACAGGTCGGTGAGACACCTAATTGGACTACTTGAGGACTTGCCGATCATAATCGGAAATTTTGTGGTGCCTACCGATTTTGTGGTTCTAGAAATGGATGAAGAACCCAAAGATCCTCTTATCTTTGGAAGACCGTTCTTAGGCACCTGATATCGCTGTATTTTACCACTTCAAGTCTCATGTTTTCTTTCGTTTTCCTTGTGTTTCGTATAGTTTCTATTACGTATATATTGCATTTAGGTCCAAATCGAGTTACATTGCATTTAGGATGTCCTAGCTCGTTTTTGTGTTCTTTTTGGCTTGCTGAAGCCTTTCTCAGGTGTTCGGGACTGATTTGGATGAGCGTGGACGAAAGGAGACGATCGAAGTTCGATGAGGAACCGCAAAGATCGAAGGAAGAACGAGAGGACCGGAATTTACACGTTCGATCGGTTACTAACCGATCGATAAAAGCGATCCCACGGCGAAAAGCATGCCCGATCGGTTACAAACAGATCGCAAAAGTCGATGGCAGAAAAAAATACACATGCGATCGGTTATAACCGATCGCCATAACCGATCAAGAGTGTCTGGCGGATTTTTAGCTTGACTTTGGGGTCCAACCTTTTTTGTAATATATTCTACAATCATTGTGCTTTCTTAGTAACAACAGACTGACGAAAAATATCATCACTCTGCTTCTTTTCACTGTTCTAGAACTGCTTCCTTCTCCTCTCTTGTTTTTGTATGAAAGATTCAAGATCCAAACCATCTTAGTGAAGATTTTCTTACTTTTCTTCCATCAATCTTCTTATTTTTGCTATGTCTTGCTTTTGTTCGGTTTTGTTTTGTGTTTTGACCATGTGTGAGTAGTTTTATTATGGATTGTGGGAATGGTTGATTTAGAGGGATAGATGATGATCTCTTGATGTTTAGGACAAAATTACAAAAGTTCTCATGTTTAGAAGTGATCTTAAGGCTAGATCATGGTCAGTCTGCCCTTGGAAGAGGTTTAGTAGGCTATGTAGAAGATTTCTAACATGTTCTTAACACTTAGCAAGGTGTAAATCGTGACTAAGGTTCATTTATTGGCTAAAAAGGGCTTTCGTTTCATGCTTGTCGATAATTTGGTTGCAATCGGAAGATTAGCTAATTCGAGTTATTAATAAAGGGTTTAGCATCACGGAAGTGAGTTAAGCTATTAGTTTGTGTCCCTTGCCATAGAACAAGCTCATTGAGTGACTAGAAACTTCATAAGAGAATCATCGAATACTCGAAATCGCATACCATATCCTACGGTCCATATTCTGTCTTCTTGAGTAAACCGAGTTTATTGTCTTGTTTTCTTTGAACTTGTGTCTTTAAAACTAGCTTCGATCATTTTAAGTGTCTGTACTTTTCTCATTTTCTGTTTCTTTATTTTACTTTTAGTTTTATCGTAATTAGTTCCTTAGACAAATACCAAAAAAACGTTTAGCTTAGCTTGACTAGTTTCTTGTATTCTTATTATGCTGTTCTTTCTCTCCGTGGATTCGATCCCTAAGTACTCAACGACAAACCGTTATGATTGCGGTAGTCTACACATTAGGGTAATTGATGTGTTGAAAAACGACTAAATCAATTTGGCTCCGTTGCCGGGGAGATAGCAATAGCCATTAGGATTTGGATTCTATCTAAGTCTAAGTATTTTTCTTTATTTTGTTACTAAACTACTCTGTTTTATTTGCTCTGTTTTTGAAGGTGTATGCACACAAGAAGTCAAGGACAAGAGAACTTGCAACCACTTGTGCTAGATATTCGAAGGCACGAAAGAGATAATCAAAGAGCAACCAAAGAACGTGCTGAGCACGTGAGGCGTTTAGGCATGGACGCTCAGCGAAATGATCCTCCTCACCTAGGAGAGAACCAACCGCCACCGCCACTAGACGAAGTCCAAGGAGTGGGTTAGACCCGAGGCAGCCAATCCATCCTCCTAGACAGCCACAAAGGATTGGTGCCTTCGATGAACCCACTACACAAGGGGTTCTAACTGGGATAAGGTCACCACCATTTGCGAACAAAAACTTCGAGATCAAGTCTAGCCTCATAAACATGGTGCAAAACTTGAAGTTCTTGGGCATGCCGTTGGAAAACCCGATCGAGCACATTGATCAATTCGATCGTCTTTGTGGGACGGTGAAGATAAATGGGGTCTCGGAGGATGTTGTTAAGTTGACTCTCTTCCCATTCTCTTTGGGAGACAAGGCTGCACAGTGGGAGAAGAGTGTGGTTACCGCAACCATACCGACTTGGGAGGAGTGCAAGAAACAATTCTTTGCGAAATTTTTCTCGAGACAAAAGACGGCGAAATTGAGAAACGATATTACTAGCTTCAAGCAAGGAAGCAACGAGTCATTCTATGAGGCATGAGAAAGGCTGAAGGGGTACACAAGGGCCTGTCCTCACCACGGAGTTTCCAAAGAAGCACTTCTGGGGATCCTACACCGAGGAGTTCTTGAGAAGTACCAACTGGCCTTGAACACGGCGAGCAACGGAAGTTTTGCTAGCCAAGACGTTATCAATGGGGAAATTCTAGTTGAGAATTTGGCGCAAGTGACCAAGGCTACGGTGGTGACTATGACCGAATAGTGAGAGATGCAAAGTATGACGATCAAAGGTTCAAAGACTTGAGCGATAAGTTGGACAAGGTTCTACTTGCGAACCAGAGATCAGTTAACTATGTGGGAGAGTATGGAGGCCAAGGAGGGTACCAAGATATAGTACAAGAGGGGAATGAAGAACTTCAAGACGAAGTGAATTACATTGGGAACCAAGGAGGGTACCAAGGGAACCGAGGAGGGTTCAATCAAAATTATCGGAATCACCCCAACTTGTCTTATAGAAGCAACAACGTGGAGAACCCCCAAGACAAGACCTACCCTCCACAGAACCAGCAAGGATTCCAACCCAAAACATTCAACCAAGGAGGCTTCAAATCTAACCAAGGCGGATTTCAAGGAAACCAAGGAAATTTTCAAACAAATCAACCAAACCAAAGGAATTACAACTCAAACTACCAGCCGGGCTATCAACCAAGGCCAAGCAACTTCCCAAACCAAGGGAACTCATCAAACAAGGAAGCACAAGGTGATGTGCAAAGTATGCTCCAACAAATTTTGGAAGGGCAAGCTAAGGGGCAAGTTGAACTTACCAAGAAGATGGTAGATATCAATAACAAGGTCGACGGTGTATACATGGATCTGAATGCCAAATTTGAGCACCTGTCAAAAAATGTTAAAGGCTTGGACTACCAGATTGCTCAAGTTGCCTCGACATCGAAGGTACCGAGCGGGGTATTGCCCGGGAAACCCGAAATCAATCCAAAAGAGTATTGCCAAGCGATCACATTAAGGAGTGGAACTGAGCTACCAACGAGGGAACAAGTCGTGGTAGAGGTTGAGGAACCAATTCAAGACGGATTTGAAGAAGTTGGTGAAAATTCTAAAGAACAGAGCCCTGGATCGGTTACGCCGATCGGTTACAAACCGATCAAGAATACAGAGATCGGTTTGACAAATCGTTCATCAGAATGCGATCGATTACGAGAAGAAAATGGCCAGTTCAGATCGGTTACTCCGATCGGTTACAAACCGATCACCAACCCAGGATCGGTTACTAACCGATCGAGAAGACCGATCCCAGCCCAGAATGACGGAAACAGTGCTTCGAATGATCCAATCTCTGAGGATCAGGAGAAGAGGAATATGGGGGAATTACCTGGAATCATCAAAAAGAAAGTAGATTTCGTTCTTCCACCGTACGAGCCAAAAATTCCATTTCCGGGGAGATTCAAGGGGCAAATCATGGACAAACAATTCGAGAAGTTCAAGAAGATCATGAAAACGGTTCAAGTTACTATACCATTTGCTGATCTTATGCTCGAGTGCCCAACGTACAACAAGCTACTCAAAGACGTTATGACCAAGAGAAGGCAACTTGAAGATGCCATTGGTAGTGATTAACCATGAGTGTAGTGCGATAATTCAAAACAACTTGCCAAAGAAGCTTAAGGATCCAGGCAGCTTCACGCTATCGTGCTCATTGGGACCCCTGTCCTTTGGGAGATGTCTAGTCGATCTTGGTGCAAGCATGAGTCTCATGCCACTGACGGTTTCTAAGAGGCTTGGATACACTAACTTCAAGAGGACGAGAATTTCGCTAATCTTGGCGGATAGAACTATCCGATTTCCAATTGGGATTCTCGAAGACTTGCCATTGAAAGTTGGGAGCTGCATTATCCCAACTGATTTCGTGGTGCTAGAAATGGATGAGGAGCCATCAGATCCCATAATCTTGGGAAGACCTTTCTTAGCAACCGCGGGTGCCATCATTGACGTGAGAGAAGGCATGATCGATCTACACTTGGGAGATCTCGTTATGAAATTCAACATAATGGAGGTGATGAAGAGGCCAACCATAGAAGGAAGTGTTTTCTACATTGAGACCTTATATGAGATGGTTGATGAGTACTTGGCTGAGTTGAGCATGGAAGATGCCCTAGAAGTAGCCCTCACACAAAACAGTGAGGAGAGCGACCTTGTGAACGAGGAGGCGATCGATTATGAGAACATTCTCGATTCTCATTTGCCATGGGCGACAGCGGCATACTTCTCGTAGTTTGGAGAAAACGTGGCTGTCAAGGAGAAAGAAAACACTAGCAATGGTAAGTCTAGTGTGGAGGATGATTGGAGCGAACTTGACGCTCCACAACTTCAGCTCAAACCGTTGCCCAACGGTCTAAGGTACGCGTTTCTTGGAACAAACTTCTCATATCCGGTTATCATAAATGATGCATTGAGCGAGGAGGAAACATCTATGCTTTTGAATGAATTGAAAAAGTATAGGAGAGCTATAGGCTATTCTCTAAATGATATAAAAGGAATTTCTCCGTCATTGTGCATGCATAGGGTTCATTTAGAGGATGAGTCTAAAACTTCAATTGAACACCAAAGAAGGCTAAACCCAAACCTAAAAGAAGTAGTCAAAAAAGAAATTTTGAAACTGCTTGAAGCAGGAGTGATCTATCCGATCTCGGATAGTACTTGGATCTCTCCGATTCATGTAGTTCCAAAGAAAGAGGGGATGGCCGTAATCAAAAATGAAAAAGACCAATTGATCTCAACTAGAACCATCACAGGCCATAGAGTTTGCATTGACTATAGGAAACTGAATTCCTCAACTAGGAAAGATCATTTTCCTTTGCCATTCATTGATCAAATGCTTGAAAGACTAGCAAATCATTAATATTATTGCTTCCTCGATGGTTAATCGGGTTTCTTTCAAATACCAATACACCCGAGTGACCAAGAGAAGACGACCTTCACTTGCCCATACGGTACCTTTGCTTCTCGAAGGATGCCTTTTGGTTTGTGTAATGCACCCGCGACTTTTCAAAGGTGTATGATGTCTATCTTCTTAGATTACATTGAGGATATAATGGAAGTATTTATGGATGATTTCTCTGTATATTGTTCTTCGTTTAGTGGTTGTCTTTCTAATTTTTGCAGGGTGCTAAAAAGGTGTGAGGACACGAATCTCGTTCTGAATTGGGAAAAATGCCACTTCATGGTGAAAGACGGGATCGTTCTCGGGCATCGCATTTCTGAAAACGGGATCGAGGTCGACAAAGCAAAGATAGAGGTTATGGTGACTTTGGAACCTCCATCAACAGTCAAGGGGATCAGAAGCTTCTTGGGGCATGCTGGGTTCTATAGGAGGCTCATAAAAGACTTCTCAAAAATTGCAAGGCCACTCACGAGGCTCTTATGCAAGACGTCGATTTTATCTTTGATGACAAATGCCATGAAGCTTTTGTGAAGTTGAAAAACGCCTTGGTGAGTGCACCCATTGTGCAGCCATCGGATTGGAGTTTGCCATTTGAAGTGATGTGCGATGCAAGTGATTACGCTGTTGGGGCCGTACTGGGACAAAAGAAAGATAAAAAGCTCCATGTGATCTATTACGCGAGTCGGACTCTAGAAGATGCGCAAGTGAGATATGCAACAACGGAGAAAGAACTCTTGGCGATTTATTCATTCGAGAAGTTCCGATCCTACCTGGTGGGTTCGAAAACCATTGTGCACACCGACCATGCTGCGTTGAGATACTTGTTGGCAAAGAAAGACGCCAAACCGAGATTGTTGAGGTGGATTCTTCTTCTACAAGAATTCGACCTAGAAATCAAGAAAAAAAGGGGATTGAAAATGGCGTAGCGGATCATCTATCAAGGATGAGAAATGAAGAGATAATCCCCATCGATGACTCATTGCCCGAGGAGCAAGTGAACCTGATCCGAGCTTTGTACAAGGCGGAATTTATGATGAACGAAATTTTGTTGATGGACACCATGGAGGTTAGCTTGCCTTGGTATGCAGATTTTGTCAACTTCTTGACAATCGAAAAGGAACCACCAAATCTCCAAGGGTACTCAAAGAAGAAGTTTTACAAAGATGTCCGACATTACTTTTGGGACGAGCCATATCTCTATAGGCGTTGCAATGATGGGCTCTATAGGAGGTGCATTTCAGAAGAAGAGACTTCCGGGGTTCTGTTTTGTTGTCACATATCGAATTATGGAGGACACTTTGCAACATTCAAGACGGTCCAAAGAGCTCTACAAGCGGGATTCTGGTGGCCTACAATGTTTAAGGATGCTTATGATTTCATATCTAAATGTGATGCATGCCAGAGGAAGGGCAACATAAGCAAGAGGAACGAGATGCCTCAAAACCCAATTCTTGAAGTGGAAGTGTTTGACGTATGGGGGATAGATTTCATGGGACCATTCCCGTCCTCGTATGGCAACCAATACATCCTTGTAGCGGTTGACTATGTATCGAAATGGGTGGAAGCCATAGCGAGTCCAACAAATGATGCTAAGGTCGTGGTTAAGCTGTTTAAGAGCATCATATTTCCAAGGTTCGGAGTCCCACGTGTGGTCATAAGCGATGGAGGAAGCCACTTCATCAACAAAGTATTCGAGGGGCTTTTGAAGAGACATAAGGTAGCTACACCTTATCATCCCCAAACATCTGGCCAAGTTGAGGTATCAAACCGTCAAATTAAGGCAATTCTGGAGAAAACGGTGGGACAAACGAAGAAAGATTGGTCCACCAAGCTAGACGACGCTCTATGGGCATATCGAACGGCTTACAAAACTCCGATTGGAACAACTCCGTTCAACTTGCTTTACGGGAAATCTTGCCACCTTCCGATGGAGATGGAATACAAGGCGTTGTGGGCAACCAAACTACTCAACTTCGACATCAAAACTGCTTCCGAGAAGCGTTTGGTACAATTGGAGGAGCTTGAGGAAGTCCGAAAAGGAGCTTATGAGAGCTCGAGGATTTACAAAGAAAGGATGAAAGACTTCCACGACAAAAAAATCCTTAAGCGAGAATTCAAAACCGGGGACCAAGTCCTGCTGTTCAACTCAAGGTTGAGGTTGTTTCCCGGGAAATTGAAATCGAGATGGTCGGGACCGTTTACGATCAAAGAAGTCCACCCCTACGGAACGATAGTACTTTGGAACAAGTCTGGGGGAGATTTCACGGTGAATGGTCAGCGTTGCAAGCCGTACTTGGCAAATGTCACGATCGAGGAATAAGCCACTCTTCCTCTTTCCGACCCCCAAAACGCATGAGGCGCCAACAAAGTCAAGCTTAACGACTTAAAACAAGCGCACTTGGGAGGCAATCCCATGTTATCCTATGTCAATATGTTTATATGTGTGATTTACGTTTGATTTTATCTTTGTTTTTGTGAGTTTTCAGTGTTACAAGACGTCGGGATTCGCAGGAGAACGTCCGGGATCAAGGCAGAAAGATCACAAAACCGGACAAGCTGGAGCTGTTACAGCGAGCGGTTATAACCGATCTGAACCTAATGTGATCGGTTTTGCCGATTGGTTACAAATATGCGATCTGTTATGGAGGAAAAAACCATCTCCAGCAATCGGCTTCTTCGATCGGTTATAACCGATCGAGATCTTCATCGAACGGTTTTCCGGATCGGTTATAACCGATCGTGAGCCAAGGTAAGTGTTTTTCCCCTTCTTCTCTCGCGGCTCTCTCTCTCTCCCTCACTTTTCCTTTTTGCGACACATACAAAAAAAGAGACGAGAGAACTCTCTCGAATCTTCATCGATTTCAACCATTCTTTTCGAGCACAATCCCACTCCCTATCAATTTCGACCAACCCACTTCATCAACAACAAAGTATGCTCTCCATTTACACCCTTTTTCATGAAAAGCAAGGTTTATTCCAATTTTGAGAAATCATGATATTGCTTGATTTAGGGTCGAAAATTGCTTGATTATGGTTGGGTTAGGGTCGATTAGGCTAGGAGTAGTGGAATCATGAACCAATTTCGAGTCTTTATGGTGAAATTCAAAATGTGAACCCTAGGTGTTCTTGATGTGAATAGTGTCGATTTCCGGGAACGGGATTTATAAAATTTAATATTCGTAAGGATTTTGATTTGGGGATTTATTTAGACTTCATTGATAACTACAAAAACTTAGTCTCACCTTGATTCACAATTTGGGAAAATTTGTATTATTTGTGAAATTGTGTAAATTGGTGAATTCTAGAAATTTTTGTGAATCCCAATCTCGATTCTTGGTACGATGTATTGTTTGCTTGATTGTAATTTGCCGTGTTCTTAATCTCCGAATGTATTTTGTAGGAAATGGCGACTAAAGCACGAAAATCAACGAGCAAAAGAACGAAGGAAACAAATGCTAGCAACCCAAGGGAACGACAAGCTGTCGTATGGACGGAAACGGAGAAGAAAGCGCTCAAGGGATTTGAGAGGTTCAAGATGAACTCGACGCGGTTTCCGGATCAAGAGTTGTTGGAGACTATGGGTCTATTGGAGGACGTAGGCACGTTCTTAGACTCGATCGGCATGGGCGTCTTAACAAAAATGGACGCGCCGACATTTGAGGTTCCGGTGCGGCACTTATTGGCAACCGTAACGGTTGAATACAAGGACCCTAAGGAGAAAAGGGCGCAAGACGGGACACTTAGGTTCAAGGTGGATGACAACGAATATGCGTTATCCATCTTTGATGTGTGTGATGCATATGGATTCGCCAAGAAGACGCAAGTCCAATTCCCGGTACTGCATGCTAGGAATACGGTGTGGAATACCGTTGCGGAGGGGCATTACTCAAGTCATAGCGCAAAGGTGACATGTGTGCGGAACCCGGTGATCCGATACGTTTGCAAGCTGTTTGCGAACACCTTCTATGCGAGACCAGGGACCGGAGCGGTTCTACTAGAGGAGTTGTGCTTGATCCACCAAGGGATCAAGGGGATGTTGAGACAATGTGAACTACGGGAGTCTCCTAGCGGCACGACTCGTAAGTTTCAGGAGCAGGTCTAAGAGAGCGAAGAACCCACATCTATGGCTAGGAGGGTTCCTTACACCGCTCCTAGCAAAGGCGGGAGTCGACCTACGTCGCTATTCACCGAACCGAGACCGCAACTACCTAGACCGCAACTACCTCATCAAGAACTGGTTCTTAAAGGGAGGAAGTGACAACATGTACAAGTTGTACGATGCAAGCAAGAAGACGCGAACCTTCAACCTTCAATCATTTTTAGAATTTAGGATTTGATTTTTCATTCTTCATTTTTAATAGGATTGAGTCTAGAAACTTGTAGTATTGCACTCATTTGCATAGGGGACAATGATTAAACACATGAACTTTAAAAACATTGCCCTTGATAAACATGTTATGATGCATAAACCGCTTTGAAAAATTGGAAAATCCATGCTTTGATCTCTTGGCTCAATTGTCTTTGGTTAGGATGAAGCTTGCTGTGATTTGATTCCAACTCTATTTACTTGAACCTAACTTGAACATTAATTGTCTCGCCTAAGGGATCGAAATGCATTCTCATGGTCTTAATATAGATACTCGAATTTTCTTATCCGCTTTGCCACTCTTGTGCTAATTCGAGTAGCTATCCTTATTTTTAGGATAGTTCCCCACCTCATCACCTAAGCCAATTGTTTCAAACCCTTGTTATTTGTGAGTGAGGCCTTTTTCTTGAAAATGCATACAATTGAAAAATCTTGTAAGAGAAAGGAACGACAGGGCTTATCTTCCTTAGATAAATGACTCGGGAACTGGGAAATAGAATGGTTAGGATAAGCTGGATTGAATGGTGAGTGAAGTGAGGATGAGGGTGAGAGGAAATCGGTTCAAGGCTAAAGAAAGAGCCTAAGGTGTAAAAAGAAAGTAGAAAAGAAAGCGAGAAACTCTAGGAAAAGACCGTGTGTATTCAAAGTTGTCTAAACTCTCGTTTAATTAATAAAAAAAAAAGAGGAAGAATAAGGGTTTAGACTAATAAGAGAAATTCCCCTAGAGTTTTAACAAAATAAAAAGAAATGAGATTTTGAGCAATGAGTATATCTAGCCAAAAGGGCTACGGGTTTTAGTTACGGGATGAGCGATTGTGAGGCAATGAGCTTAAGACGAGAGATTAGAAAGCTAGGATAGGATGGAAGATAATCTTTGATACATCTTTGTTCTATTCCTTCCTTGCTTTTTCGAATTGCCATGCATTACGTTTTTGTGAGAGTAAGTCGCCCGGAAAATTTGAACCTCCTCATGTATTATGCTTTCAATGCCTTTCTCACCAAAGCCGATTGAGAATGTGTTAGATTCCCTTATGTGAGACCGCACTTGAAAAGATTTAAATGAATGTTAAAGAGTTGGTTGATAAGAATGCTTGTAGATTCTGAAATCTTAGGCATTTGAGTAAAAGATTCGAGTTGCGATAGGCATGGAGAAGTTCGTAAGAGTAGAAGCGATTTTCGCGTTATGACATGTTTACCTAAGGACCTTGAGTTGAAAGTTTCGTGTGTTTCCTTTTGGATATGAGTCCCCGTCTTCAAACTTTTCTTCTTGGCTTACTTTGTTTTGTTCGCTTGAGGACAAGCAAAAGGCAAGTCCGGGGGAGTTGATATCGCTGTATTTTACCACTTCAAATCTCATGTTTTCTTTCGTTTTCCTTGTGTTTCGTATAGTTTCTATTACGTATATATTGCATTTAGGTCCAAATCGAGTTACATTGCATTTAGGATGTCCTAGGTCGTTTTTGTGTTCTTTTTGGTTTGTTGAAGCCTTTCTCAGGTGTTCGGGACTGATTTGGATGAGCGTGGATGAAAGGAGATGATCGAAGTTCGATGAGGAACCGCAAAGATCGAAAGAAGAACGAGAGGACCGGATAAAAGCGATCCCACGACGAAAAGCATGCTCGATCAGTTACAAACAGATCGCAAAAGTCGATGGCAAAAAAAAATACACATGCGATCGGTTATAACCGATCGCCATAACCGATCAAGAGTGTCTGTGATTTCGTGTGTTTTACCCGCACCAATTAACCTAATGCGCACACTACCGCAATCATAACGGTATGTCATTGTAGCACTTTAGGATCGATCCCACAGAGAATAAAGATTACACACCAAATATACGAGAAACAAACTAAGCTAGAGCAAAAACGGTTTTATGTTTTATACAAAAAGAAAGAAGAAAGATATCAAAATGCAAGAGAGAAAATAAACGAAAGAAAATAAAAGAAAGAAAATAAAACACAAAGAGAAATGCGTTGGATCATGGCTTTAACTATCGAAGAGATGATTAACAATTAAACAATAATTCATTTGGAAGCATTAAACGCTATCTTAGAACATGGAACACAATCATAAGACTAATCCACTCCCGTGGTATCAATCTCTTCATCGATTACTCGATTATCATAAACTTCCGTTTGCAATCAAAAATAATCGATGAGCATTAATCACAAGTCCAATTAGTTCACTAAACACACTAAACTACAATGGCCAATTGTGAATGATATGTAAAGCTCACAAAAGATTCGGTTCAAGCAATTCATCTAACTCCTCTCGGGTGTGAAATGCCTAAGCTCAAGACTCGAATGAACAAACCTAATCTAGCACTAACACCATTTACTCGAATCTATCCCTAATGCATGGGATGAGACCAAAAATCCTAGGGTGTAGATCTTGTTCGGTTTGTCACGCCAAACTAGAACTACCTAATCTAGGTGCAGTTCTAAACTTCGGTTTATCATGTCAAATATAGCATTAAGAATCAACCTAAGAACCTAAGTGAAAGAATTATACAAGATCATCCTAAATCACCATCATCTAACCGTCAAGATATATCACTAGTGATGCATAAACATTCAATGCAAATTCATTCTTTGGCAAGGAACACATAAATAGCTTAACTCACTCTCATGATGCTAAACCTTTTATTGATAATTAGAATTAGCTAATCTCCCAATTGCAACCAAATTATCAACAAGCATAAAACGTAAGTCCTTTTTAAGCCAACAATTCACCTTAATCACGATGGCCACCGGTTAAGAATGAAAAGCACGTTTAGAAATCTTCTAGACAATCTACCAAACCTCTCTCGAGTGTAAATCGACCATGATCTAGAAATTGAGTAGCTAATTCAACTCTAGCACTAAGATCACTTATAAGCATGTGAACAAATGATTATCTAAGCCTAAACATCAACAAGCAATCATCAAACCATCCAAATCAAGTCTAATCATGATCCAACAAAAAGCTATTCACAAGAACACCAAGAACATGAAGAACACAGAAAAGTCAACTCACAAAAACAACACAAATCACAAAAGTAAACCATAGAAAAGAAAGAAGAAGAATCAAATAGATATAATATGAAATAAAAGTGAAGAAATCTTCCCTTATGTGAAATATACTTGAAGATCCATTCAAGAACACCAAATGGTGTTCTTGAGCTCTCCCAAGAGAGACTTTTCGTTTTGGGGAAAAAGACTTAAGTGTTTAGTTGGTAAAAAGTGACTTAAATACAAAAAAGGGCGATTTTGGGATCGGTTTGATACGTCTTCACTAACTAGGCCATAACTCTTGAAATAGAATGACTTGAAACCACTTCCATTGGAAAGCTAACTCAAATATCTACAACTTTCATGAAGACCGCTGAAGCTAAATCCAAATGGAAACCGTTCTTCTGAGTCGATCTTTAAAGCGCTTCGGATGGTTTCGGTCGCGGGTCTGGATCGGTCGATCCAGAGGGGATCGATCGATCCCAAAAAATAATGAGATCGATCGATCTGGCATTGTAGGTCGGTCTGGGAAACGTGCGATGTTTGGGATCGATCGATCCAAGTTTGTGGATCGATCGATCTAGCTTGTTTCTCCACTCGCTCCTCTTGCTCGCCATACTGAACCGTCGTCACGCAAAATTGGCATAACTCTTGATCGCACCGTTGGAATGGCCTCAAACAACTTTCAAATGAAAGCTATTCCATTTATCTAGCTTGTGGTAAAATATGAGCTCCATCCATCGGTGAAAAGTCCTTCCTCCAATGCCAAACTTCTGACGTCTCAACCTGATCATGCATCTCTGTATTCCGCAATGACCTTTTATGATGGCTATCCTCACTCCTCCAACTCCTCTGACTCCAAAAACACCTGAAAATGGCTCAAACAAGCCAAAAAGAATGCAAAGACAACCTAGGACATCTAAAATGCAATGCAATGCAAATGAGACTCAAATGCATGAAAATATCCCAAAACTATACAATGTGAGATCAAAACCTATGAAAATAAAGCCCTAAAAACAAGTAAAATATGGTGTTATCAACTCCCCCGGACTTACCTTTTGCTTGTCCGCAAGCAAACAAGAAAAGACAAACCGAAAGAGAGGTTTTAAAGTGGGAATTCACAACTAAAAGACATGTCAAAGCATTCAATATAATAGCCCAACATAATACCAAGACATTGCAAAAACGTATATCAATATGACTCTAACTTCTCTAGACTTATCGCAACTCCTATTTTTTTACTCTAGACCAAAACAACTATCCGCAAGCTTTCTTATCAACCAACTCCCTACATTCATTTTAGTTCAAGCGTGTACTCTCACATATGGGCAATTGATCTATTCCATTTGGCTCGGTAGAAAAATGTTTTCATGTATAAGAGGCGGTTCATGTATTTGTGGCTACTCTCAAAATCAAACGCAAGTCATTATACAAAAGCAATAGAGAATGAGAAACAATTTATGCATACAAGATGTTCTTCCAATTTTCTACCCACCCTAAAGCTTTTCATCTAATTCCCAAACTTGACAAGCAATTTTCTTTTTCTTTCAAAACTCTTCTTAACCACGAACGTTTAAGCTCAACCCGCCAATCACATCAAACCACAACCCTTTCTACACCTTAGTTACTAGGGACTTTCTTTCTTATCTCTTGTTTTCTTTTCTTTTATTCCTCATTTGAGATTTTTCACAAGAGTTATTTTTTTCTCATTTAATTCTCCAATCCCTAGAACTTCTTATCACAACATGGTTTTTGTTGTTTTCTTTTTTTTTTTCTATTGCACTTCCCATTTCTCCTTCTCAAACCAATCCCACCAATCCCAACCAATAACCCTTGCAAAACCCTATCCAATGGAAGAAAGAGCTTGTCGTTTCTATCTCGAAAGATTTTATACATGAAAGCGCATAGAAAAGACCTCACTCAACAATTAGCACATGGGTTTAAAATGAAATGTTTTGGGATTTGGGTGTGGAACCATCCTAAAAAGGAAGATGGCCATTCGAGTTAACAAGTGTGGCACAAAAGGATAAGATAACTCGAATCTTCATGTAAAACCATGATTAAGATCTAAAGCCCATAAGCGAGATAATTAAAGTTCATTTTCGCCTAATAAAGATGGAGTTGATATCAAATCTAGCAAGCATCAAAAAGACAATGGATTTCAAGCGGAGAGATCAAAGTACGAAGTTTACAAGCCTTTTAAAATCATTCAAGCAATGTAAAACCATTATCGAGGGCATCACAATGAAAGCTTATCATACATGTTTTATGAACTCCCATGCACATGAATTCTAACTATATGATCTAGACTCAATCCTAAAATGAAGATGAGACTATGCAAACTACATGCTTGTTTTTTTTTGTTATTTTTTTTTATGCAATTGAAAATATACAATGCAATGACTCAAGAAAATGAAAATAAGACAAAATACACAATGTCAAAACACAAGAACCTCTCCCCCGGACTTAAATCACACCGTCTCGGTGTGAATTGAGCCAAAGAGAGAGTAAATCAAACACAAAAACGAAATGGTATATACAAAGGGAAAAGTTAGTGGTACCTTGGAGTGGAGTGGATTCACGAGGAGTAAGCATTGTGCGTTGAAGGTCACGGAGTTGGACCATTCCATCCGTCCCATTTTTTACCCATTTTATTCCTACAAAACTTGAAAACAAAATTTATCAAACAATAAAAAGCATAAAACAATAAGTAAATGATAGGATTGCTTGTTTTATGTCTCTAGCATTGACGAGGGATAGGATTGGGGGAGTCCCCAATGGCGCGTTTAACGTCTCTAGCTTGACGATTGATTCCTCTTATTCCTTCTCTCCTTGAATGTTTCCTTTACTCATAGTTGTACACCTAAGAGATCAATATCACAAGAAAAGGGAAAATATTATCAACAAAAGAAAATAAAAGACTCTAGACTTAGAATGAATCATAACTCTAATGGCAATAGTTTATTCCCCGGCAACGGCGCCAAATTGATTTCGTGTGTTTTACCCGCACCAATTAACCTAATGCGCACACTACCGCAATCATAACGGTATGTCATTGTAGCACTTTAGTATCGATCCCACAGAGAATAAAGATTACACACCAAAGACACGAGAAACAAACTAAGCTAGAGCAAAAACGGTTTTATGTTTTATACAAAAAGAAAGAAGAAAGATATCAAAATGCAAGAGAGAAAATAAACGAAAGAAAATAAAAGAAAGAAAATAAAACACAAAGAGAAATGCGTTGGATCATGGCTTTAACTATCGAAGAGATGATTAACAATTAAACAATGATTCATTCGGAAGCATTAAACGCTATCTTAGAACATGGAACACAATCATAAGACTAATCAACTCTCGTGGTATCAATCTCTTCATCGATTACTCGATTATCATAAACTTCCGTTTGCAATCAAAAATAATCGATGAGCATTAATCGCAAGTCCATTTAGTTCACTAAACACACTAAACTACAATGGCCAATTGTGAATGATATGTAAAGCTCACAAAAGGTTCGGTTCAAGCAATTCATTTAGACTCGGGTCAGGAGTGAAATGCCTAAGTTCAAGACTCGAATGAACAAACCTAATCTAGCACTAACACCGTTTACTCGAATCTATCCCTAATGCATGGGATGAGACCAAAAATCCTAGGGTGTAGCTTTAGTTCGGTTTGTCACGCCAAACTAGAACTACCTAATCTAGGTGTANACCTAAGAGATCAAGATCACAAGAAAGAAAAAGAAAAAAGATTAACAACAAAAGAAAATAAAAAGGCTCTAGTCTCAAGAGGAATCCAAATCCTAATGATCAATGCTAAACCCCAATGGCAACGGCGCCAAATTGATACGGAACTTTTTACAGTTTGCACAATTAACCCATTGTGCACAATACCACAATCTAATGGTATGTCATTGTAGCACTTAGAGATCGAATCCACAAGGAGGCACGAGACTATACCAAGAGTCTCGTCTTGGAAGGTATCACGTAACTTTCAAAAAGTCAAACTCTTAAGAAACGTGAAGGCAACCATAAGAAGACTCGATCTTACTCTGGCAAATTGAGTTTATAGTGTAATTAAATAGGTTTTGGTTGTTTTAAAATTATTATTTGTTAAAGCTGTCATCAGCCAAGTTCAGAGAATTGGTCAGAAGAAATACACATCCATAGTTATGTGTTTATATAATCTTAATGGCCTTTAACATACCCTCAATGGTCAAAATACAATTAATAAATTGTAAATCTACGTAGGACTGTCAATACATGGATGAACCCATCTCACACTGTTTATTAACAAGTTGAGACCATGAATTAATGTAGAAAGAATATTATTAAATTGCAGTCTTGACTTTATCTTTTGTAATCTAGCCAGGTCTTCCTCTCGCTCATTCATCATCCCGGGCAGTGAAATCATTATGTTTCTTTCTGAAGGTTTGAGCAAAGATGGGAAACTGTTTTGCACCAAAGTTATCATGTGAATGTAATCAAGCATTGAATCAAGCCTGTGGCTGCTTATTCGGTGATAGAAACTACATTCACATGATGGAGGCTAACCTCGAGGCGCTGGAGAATACTTTGCAAAAACTTGTAGAAAGGCGAGTTGATCTGTTAAGAAGAGTTGCCATAGAAGAAGATAAAGGTTTGCAGCGGCTTGCTGAAGTCCAAGGATGGTTTTCAATGATAGCAGATATTGAGTCCCAGGTCAGTGATCTTCTTAAGGATAAATCAACTGAAACTGAAAGTTTGTGTCTTTTTGGATAGCTAAACTCTTCTTAACAGCAATTCAACAAGAGTCTAAACAGCAATTCAACAAGTTTCCGTAGGGACTCCATTTGAGCTTGTAGTGCTGCAAATCTCTTTGAACATTTCAATGTGATCCATGGGATTCTCCAAAGCTTTCCCATAGAAAAGATGTCTCTCGACAAGAGCAATGATCTGCGGTTTGATCTCGAAGTTCTGCCTCTGAATAGGCGGTGGACGAATAGCAGTTCTTTCCTGGTAGAATTGGTGCGGAGTATCAATACCCCCGATAGGTCTATGTGGAGGCTGTCTTTGGTTCAACTGGTGTTGAGCAGCAGCAGCTTGCCTCCGAGCTTCAGCTCGTCTATGGACATCAGCAGCAGCAGCTGCTTGGTTTGCATTGGCGTTTGGATCGCCATCGCCATCATGAGCAAGAGGAGGAGGGTTCAATAGGTTCCTTTCCTCACCATACTCATGATGATCGTCTCCATCAACAGGCAGATTTTGGTTGTCCGATAAGTTGGCCATTTCTCTCCTTTGTAATCTAGTTATGTTGTTTTCTCATTCCACTCTTGCCAAATTTTCGTTATTCAACTCAAGTAGATTTTCAAAGCCTTGGCTCCTGGTCATGTACCTGAGATGCATGGAAAAGAGCAACACTAAAATGAGTTAGTAACGACAAAAAGAAATTCTTAGTCTGAACTTTCGTCCAAGACTCATAGGCAACAATTGGTCCCCGGCAACGGCGCCAAATTGATTTTCAGTGGTTTTACCAAGTCAATTAATAACTAGAGTGCACACTATACGGCAATCATAACGGTGGTCGATTGTAGCACTTTAGGATTGAATCCACAGAGATCAATGTTACGACTATGAGAATGCAGGATGAAATTAAAGCTAAGACGAATGACAGATTTTTGCTGGTTTTATGTTTTTGAAGCTAAGAACGACAACTAAAACGATATAAGTTCAAATAAAGAAAGCGTTAAGCCTCGGGTGACGTTGCGGGAAATCACGAACAACGGTTAATGCATCTTAAACAGGGGTTTGCTTTAAAAATCGTCTAGAACTCAAACCTAATAATAGATTAACCTCCTCCCGAAGTATTAATCCCTATGCTTAAAAACATGAAGACTAACTCCCGTTGAATTCAAATGTTCTAAGCATGCTTTTCTAGTTCGATTTGATAAGTTCACAAGAACGCCTTAACATCAACTCCCGTTGGATAAGGACGCTTTGCTCATCTAGGATAATTCTGGCATCTAGATAACCCAAGATCATGAATTAAGTGATCAATTTAATTCAAGCAATAAGAACTCCTTAGACGAAGAATCCACCGAATAAATCCCCGTTTAATCTATCCTAAACCGTCAAATCATGAAATCCCTTAACACCCTTGGCCTAACTAAGAAACTACTCACTCATAATTGCAGAACAAATACAGGGAAAATATGAAGAACATATGATTAACAAAACAGAAATAGAGGAGAGATTAAGGAAACTTCTCCAATTATGTAGATCCAAAGGTTTGCTTTCGAGCTTACAAATCACCAAGATCAAAAAAAGAAGTACAGAGATAAGTTGATATGATACATATGAAGTTCTTGCCCTTATTTTCGAGTTTTGGGCGTCAAAGAGAAGAGAAAAGTTTGGTGTACGGATCGATCGATCCCATCTTTTTCTTCAGATCGATCGATCTCGATCAGCGTGAGCTCGATCCAGGAGATGTCCGGGTTTCTGGATCGATCGATCCCATCTTTTTCTATAGATTGATCGATCTCAATCAGCGTGAGCTCGATCCAGGAGATGTCCGGGTTTCTGGATCGATCGATCAAATGGGGTGGATCGATCGATCCCATCCTTTTTTGCTCGGTTTCGCCGTTTTTCCGTCCTAGGCCTCCGGACTCCGTCCTGAAATGTTTTTACCCCTGAAATGACTCCTAGAAGACTAAAACACTTGAAAAATACTCTATTATATACAAAAACACAAGTTGAAAGACGTCAAAAACGCAACACATCACTCATATCCAAAAGAAAACACGTGAAAGCTTTGAACCCTATGTCCTTAGGTAAAAGTATCATAATGCACAAATCGCTCCTACTCTAGCGAACTTCTCCATACTCATCGCTACTCGAATCTTCTACTCTAGAATCGAATCCAAAGCATCTTCTCACAATCATGCATACCAACTCTTAAACATTCAATTAGCTCGTTTCAAGTGTGGTCTCACAATGGGGGTCGAAATCACAATCAATCGGCTTGGTGGAAAAAGGTTAAGCGGACAAAAGTACGGTTTCAAATGTGTTTGGTTTTTCTCAAGAATTAATGCAAGTCATTACACAAAAGCAGTAGAGATTGGGAACAATTGATGCATACGAGTTTCTCTCCCATTCTCTACCCTTTTAGCTGCCTAATCATTCGAATTTTGCCTAGACTTGACCATTCCTTTTGATAGGCACATCTCAAATCACAAACTCTAAGAAGCAAATTAGATCATAAACCGCTTTGATCCTTTTTTTTTTTTCTTCTTTCCTTTTTCTCTCTTGAGAATTTTTTACTCGCCAGATATTTTTCTTTTTCAACCTTGGCTTATTTTCTTTGACTATCTAACGACTTTTCTCGTATCAAGACTCTTTTTTTTTTTTAGAATCCATTAACATCAATCAACCCAAATCTTTTCAAACCCCTTCTAAACTAGTCTCTTGGTTCTCTAGACTAACCTTAATGAAAGAGAAGAACTCATCGTTCCTTATCTCGAAAGATTTTGCACATGAAAGCATAGGAAAGAGGCCTCACTCAATCGAAAAATTACTTGGCTTTAAAGGAGGTATTGGGTAAGGGTACAGAACCATTTTAAAGATGAAAATGGTCATTCGAGTTAGCAAAGAGTGGTGAAATGGATAAGAAAACTCGAATGAATTTTTAAAACCATAATCATGCATTTCGAACCCCAAAGTGAGAGTATTTAGTCCAAATTAAGTTCAAGTTGATCTAGAGTTGGATAACTATTAAGCAAGCGTCAACTAAGAACTCAATTTTCGAGCCAAGAGATCAAAGCATGGATTTTCCAAATTTTCAAAACGGTTCATGCATCATGATACGATTAACAAGGGCAATGCTTTCAAAGTTCACGCGATTTTTTTTCAAGGAAAAATTTAATCATTGTCCCATGTGCATATGAATGCAATCCTACATGTTTCTAGACTCGATTCTAAAAATTGACAAATGATAAAGTACATGGGAAAGAAAAAAAAAATTTTGATTTTTTTTTTTTTATGCAAATGCAAATAAATGCCAAAAAGATAAAACAAAACAAATATAAAAAAAATACTAATTAGTACCGAGTACCCCTCCCCCGGACTTACTTCTCACCGTCTCGGTGAGAAAATAAGAAAGATAGATGGAAAAACATCACACAAAGTCCAAAAGTAAATGAAAATAAAACCAAATTGTGTGATACAAAGTTTAGAAAAACTTATCTTTTGGAGTTATGTGTTTGCGGAGCTTGGTTCTCCTTGTTCGAACTCGTTTGGTGCTCCGTCATGGTCGTGCTCAGTTCCGTCGTCACCAGTCTCATCTGCATTTTCCTCGTCCTCTTCTCGTTCCACTTCCTCTTCATCAGACACATACCCTGGCATCTTCTTCAGCTTCTTCCTGAACCACTCGAGTTTGCTGTTAGTAATTTTGTTAATCTTTTGCTGTACCTTGTAGCAGTTGTAGAAAAACTTCTCTCGAGCGGTTTGTGGCTTCATCCGCAGGTACGGGAGAGTTGGCAGCTCTCTCTCGCTCATTCTCGATCGTCGCGGTGGACTGGGAACGGGTTACGCTGTTGGCGATGTTGGACGTGCGTCACCGTCTCCTTCGTGGTTGAAGACTATGTTGTCCTGGATTCTGAGAGTGGTTTTGGCGGCGTTTGGCAGCTTGATCAGGTGCCTCCTTCCTTCGCGGTTCTCGTACATGTACATGAAGACAGACTCGTCTCCCACGTCTTTGAGGAAGTCACATCTAGCGAGATAAGCTTGGTCGAGGCGGTCTCTGATTGGCTCAATGTACTCCGTCGTTAGATCGATGCCAATCTTATTGAAGATCGGTACTAGCATTTCGCCAATAAAAAGCTGAGGTTCAGTCGTCGTGTGGACCCAAGAACGGTAACTGGTCAGCTTCTTTGCAAACAAACAACCCAAGTTTGCACCGTGTCCCAGTTGATCTAAGAATCCGCGGAGGTAGGGTTTCACTCCTTGATAAAGGAGGCAAATCTCAGCTTGGTGGACTGTGCTCGTATCATATCGGGCAAATATGGTGTTCCATAGGAGTTTTGCCACAAAGCGGATGGTCGGGTTTCTGATGAGAGCAAGCTTAGGTGAAACCCCTTTGGCCTTTCCCTTAGCAATCATACTCCAGAATTCTTGCATATTGTTTGGCTCGTGAAACTTGACCTCACCTCTCATTGGGAACCCGTAGATCTCGCACATAGTTTCGATCGAGAGCTGGTAGGGTTGTGCTTGGATTTTGAACGTCAAAGCCCTTCCTCTGGTTTCTTTCTACCCTTCGTTTTGTAACTTAGCTCCACCGTTGACAAAAACTCTCTTGTCAGTCACGGGTACGTGAATGGTTTGTATGTTGCCAAGAAGCCTAGTCCCATGTTATTTAGCACCTCTGTTATCTCCTCATACATCTCCATTGTGATCAGCGGCCCTTGGGAAAGGCCTCGCGTGGCCATCATCTTGACAGAGTGGAATGCCTTGGCATCCTTCATCTCTTTCTCCGTGTACCCCATCTCTTCATCTGAATCGAACTCTGGAACCTGCTCCTCCGCTTGTGGTTTCTTGGAAGCGGCAGGTCGTTTGCCTCTAGACTTAGCGGTCGGCTTGGGGGCTGTTGGTTTTGATGCCCGTGAGCTTGTTGGTTTCGATGCCCGGGAGCTTGTTGCTTCAGTTGGGTTTCCCGTTGCTTGTTTCGATCTGCGAGGAGGATTTCGACGAGTTTCATCCATTGGTGCCTACAAAAAAAAATGTTTGCAATAAACATCACAACGAGGCAACGGCATATACATCAAGAATCTGCTCTCTAGAGCTCATTAGCATTAAGTGATATGCAATCCACAGTTTATCCCAATTTTGCAACTCCATCAACACACATCAAAGTTGCTTCAAGAAAACAAAAACTGAAATTAAGAGGGGATTTGAGCAAGCTATCATCCCAGAATGATCATGCTTAACAATGTTGAGTCTAAGGAACATAATGCCCAAATAATTTGTGGATTTCCCCAAAAATTTTCAAAATTTGTTTTCATGAACCCTAAGTGTGAAATTTCCAAATTTCTTCATGAATCTTGCAAATTAGCTCATGAAATTCACAACTCAAGGATTAATTACCATAACCCAGCCATAAACAATCAATTTCGAACCCTATCTAACCCTTTTCAAGAGGTTCTATGAACTTAAGTAAAAATATCATACCTTGAAGAAATTGGAGAAGGGAGAAGGATTTGATGTTCATACCTTGGAGATTTGATGATGTGATGGCCGAAAAAAGCAAATGAATGGATGAAAGGTGAAATCGAGTTTTAAACAAGTGAAAACCAAGAGATTTTTCTTGAAAAATCGAAAGTGGGTGTGTGTTCTTGAGAGGGGTGTCGCTAAAGTGAGAGAGAAGAAGGAGAAAGGGGTTTTTTTTTTTTTTTTTATAATGACTTAACCGATCTAAACCGAAAATATGGGATTGAAAAACGTACCTCGGGATTTTATCGGTCCGTAATATCGGTCCTATGACCGATAAAATCAATTTCCAGAAACATGAAAGAAAGCGTTGACGTTTTATCGATCCGGTTTCATCGGTTATGTGACCGATAGAAATGCTTACTGATATGCTCAAATTAATACCCAAAAAAGTACTAAAGCAGTAGTCGTAGTATAGTTAGGGGTCGAACANATTCATGTCTGCGCCTGGAATACTTTCTCGGAATCTATTCCCCAAATCTGCAATTGCCTCGAATGCTAAAAGCTACACAACACACATATAGTTAGAGTTAGCTTCAATATAAGAAGTAATAACAATAACTAATCCCTCAATCAAATTTTACTTACCTCTAAAGGAATACAGAAACCTGGAATCGGCCACAATACACCCTCTTTGACAACCCCTTCAAAATGACTCATAGTGTGAGAGATCTCCCTTGGCATGTGATCAAATGACAATCTCCCCCAAGGAAAGCTGTTACATAACTGAAGATCATCCACCGCTCTTTGAAAGAATTCCAACACGGGCGTAGCATCTGGTCCAGTCTTTGTATGCCCTATAACAATGCTGGATAAGAAGTAGAGGACCAACATCTTTAACCTATCTCCAGAAGGTTCCATTTCCTCTAACTTTTCTTTCACGTCTTGATGTCTAATTGTTGGTTTCCCAAAATGCTTAGTCACGAAGTCTGTACTGCCCGCTTGCATATAATCCAGTGGATAGTTGCGGCAGTCTAATCCCGAAATTAAGGCGTGTTCCCGTAGACCATAGCGGATGGGAACGCCATTCACGACGAACCAAACTTCCTTCTCCTTCTCGATGCATGTCGTTCGAAGTAAGAGCATCCACATGCCCATAAGCTTGTGGTTTTTGTCTTTTGGCAAGTGGAAAATGTGTTTGAACTGCAGATGCTTCTCAAACCATTTCTTCTCAACACTATTGAGTGGATGCTTCAACTTCTTTAACGTTTCCAGGAAATCGGAGATATAACACCTCGTCGATATCTTAATTTTCTTCTTGTACTCCGTTGGCGGGAGGTACATTCGCATAGGTTGTACTGCTATCGTTTCCTCCTCGGAATCCTGCAACAAACATTCATTTGTACCAAGTTATGCCAGTATTACATATTAAATACGCCTAGTTCTACCTAGTTCTACCAGTATTACTTAGAAAATCAACATAGTTATACCTAGATCTACCAGTATTACTTAGAAAATCAACATAGTTATACCTAGATCTACCAGTATTACTTAAAACTCACAAATTAGTTTTCCCTAGTTCTACTTAACTGCAAATCGAATCCAAGTACTTACCGTTTCATCCATGTATGAGTTTTCTCTCGAGTTTTCTTCTTCTTCTTCTTCATTCGCGTCATTCTCTGACTCTTCTTCTTCTTCTTCATTCGCGTCATTCTCTGACTCTTCTTCTTCTTCTTCTTCCTCCTCCTCCTTGTTTGAGTTTTCCCTTTCTTCTTCTTCTTTTTCTTCCTTCCGTTCTTCACTAATCGGAAGTAGAGTTCACTCCATCTCTACTTCTTCTTCAACCTCATTGTTCGTTTGTGATGCCTCAACAATCGCCGGATCCGAACTCCTCTCCGCCGTATCTTTTGGAGCAGTCTTTTTCTTTTTCCTCGTCCATCTTGTTTTAGCCATCTTAGGATCGGATCGGAAGCACGAGTGAGTTGAGAATCGATCGAAAACGGACAGTGGTTGTCCCTAGTTTCACGAAGAGATCGAAAAGAATGAGAATTCCGTTATCAAAAATTAGGGATTTGATTTGATAAAGGAATCGATAGTTTTAAAAAAATGTCGGGTTAGATCCGAATTGTTTGGATGGGCGGGTGAAACCCAAGTAGGAAAGGTAAATTAAGTTAAATCGTTTGGGTTTTAAGTAATTTACCAATTTTAAGGATTAAAAATAATTGGAAACGAAATTGAAATGAATAGAGGGAGATATGGGATTGGTTTTTTCTGAAAGTGGTAAATGAGGTGTTGTCCCCATTAAATTGCAGTCTTGACTTATTGGTCAATTCTGGTTCAGTATATTTCAGTTCGGTATGGATAAAGAAACGTGCTCTTCATTTGTATGGTCTATATCATTTCGTGGATTTAACACTTTAGTTTAGACTAGAGTGTCATTTAATTATTGGTGTAGACAAGAGTGTCATTTAATAATTGGTGTTTCTCTTTCTCTTGCTCATTCATTCAAGACAGTGAGTTTGGTTTGGTTTCTTTCTAAAAGTTTGAGCAAGATGGGATAAAGAAACGTGCTCTTCATTTGTATGGTCATTTCGTGGACTTAACACTTCTTCATTTAATTATTGGTGTTCCTCTTTCTCTTGCTCATTCATTCAAGGCAGTGAGTTTGTTTTCTGAAAGTTTGAGCAAAGATGGGAAACATACTACAGTTACAATGTGACTGTAATCAAGTGTTGAATCAAGCCGGTGGCTGCTTATTTGGTGATGGAAATTACATTCACATGATGGAGGGTAACCTCGAGGCTCTGCAGAAAGTTATGCAAGAACTTAAAGAAACGCGAGATGATATGAGAAGAAGGGTTTCCATTGAAGAAGATAAAGGTTTGCAGCAGCTTGCTAAAGTCCAAGGATGGTTTTCAAGGGTAGAAGGTATTGAGTCCGAGGTCAGTGATCTGCTTAAGGATAAATCAACTGAAACTAAAAGATTGTGTCTTTTTGGGTATTTTTCTAACAAGTGCAAATCAAGCTACAAGTATGGTAAAAATGTATCGAAGAAGTTGAAAGAAGTAAAAGAGCTTCTATCTGAAGGAGTTTTTGAAGTGGTGGCGGAGAAAAGCCCCGTACCAAAGGTGGGGCAGAAACATATTCAAACCACATTTGGTCTGGAGGCAATGGTTGATAAGGCATGGAACAGCCTCATGAGCGCTGAACGAAGAATTTTAGGTCTTTATGGTATGGGGGGAGTAGGAAAAACCACCCTCTTAGCTCGTATCAACAACAATTTCGTGGATGAATTTGATGTTGTTATATGGGTCGTGGTCTCTAAAGATTTGCAAAATGAGGGCATTCAGAATCAGATTCTGGGAAGATTACGTCTTGACAAGGAATGGAAAGATGAAACAGTAGAGAAGAAAGCCTCTTCCATATACAATATCCTTAGCAGAAAGAAATTTGTGCTGTTATTAGACGATCTATGGAGCGAGGTAGATCTGAACAAGATAGGAGTTCCACCTCCAACTCAAGAGAATGGAGTGAAGATAGTTTTCACCACTCGTTCAAAGGAAGTTTGCAAAAACATGAAAGCTGACGATGAGCTGAAAGTTGATTGTTTGTCACCGGATGAAGCGTGGGAATTGTTTCGAAATACTGTTGGAAAAGCCCCATTGAAATGCCATGAGGATATTCCCAAACTTGCAAGAAAAGTTGCTGAGAAATGTTGTGGCTTGCCACTTGCACTCAATGTTATTGGCAAAGCCATGGCATGTAAAGAGGATGTACACGAATGGCGTCACACGATTGATGTTCTCAACTCGTCTAGCCACAAGTTTCCAGGTATGGAAGAAAATATTCTTTCCATTTTGAAGTTTAGTTATGATGGTTTAAAGGATGAAAATGTCAAATCGTGCTTCCTATATTGTTCTTTGTTCCCGGAAGATTATGAAATTGAGAAGGAGCGCTTGATAGAATATTGGATCCGCGAAGGATTTATAAATGGAAAGAGAGATGAAGATGGAAGTAACAACCATGGTCATGCTATAATTGGTTCGTTAGTTCGTGCACATCTATTGGTGGATGTGGATGGTGAATTCCCAGCAAAGGTGAAAATGCATGATGTTTTACGAGAGATGGCTCTTTGGATAGGGTCTAACTTCGAAAAAGAGGAAGAAAAACTGTATGTTAAATCTGGTGCGCAGTTACGCCGTATATCAAATGACATCAACTGGAACGTTGTGAAAAGGATCTCGTTGATGAGTAATCAAATTGAAGAGATATCTTGCCGTCCCGAGTGCCCCAATCTCTCGACCTTACTACTCCGTGATAACAAGTTAAAGGTTATTTCAGGTGAGTTCTTTCGGTTTATGAAAGCCCTTGTCGTCTTGGATCTTTCGCGAAATTATAAACTTTGTGTATTGCCGGAAGAAATTTGCAGCTTGAGTTCCTTGGAATACCTCAATTTACCATGGACAAAGATAAAATCGTTACCAGCTGGTTTGAAGGGGTTGAGAAAACTAATAAACTTGGACCTGGAGAATACACTTTCACTTGAAAGCATTGATGGGATAGGAACAAGCTTACTAAATCTTCAAGTGTTGAAACTATTTCGTTCTGGTGTTTCGATTGATGCAGGATTATTGGAAGAGCTACAACTCTTAGAGCACTTACAGATTTTAACAGCAACCATAAAGGATGCTTTGATTTTGGAAAGTATCCAAGGAGTGGAGCGATTGGCGAATTGTATTCGAGGTTTACTCCTAGAGAATATGTCAGCAGAGGTTGTAGTATTAAACACGGTAGCTCTGTGTGGTCTTCAACGCCTTGAAATTGTGAGCTGCAAAATCTCAGAGATAAAGATAGATTGGGAAAGCAAAGAAAGAGAAGAGTTTCTTTGTACAAGTTCTCAAGGCTTCAAGCACCTCTCCATTGTTCGTATATTAGGTTTGAAAGGTTCAAAGGACTTGACCTGGCTGTTGTTCGCTCAAAATCTCAAGGATCTAAGTGTGAAGTATTCATCAAGCATAGAAGAAATAATAAATAGGGAGAAAGGAATGAGTATTAGCAATGTGCATCCACATATTTCAGTTCCCTTTGGGAAGCTAGAAGTCCTTGAAGTAATTGATTTGCCTGAATTAAAGAGAATTTGCTCGAATTCTCAGACTCTTCCAAACCTGAGAGAATTTACAGTCGAAGACTGCCCAAAGCTGCCCACTGAGTTTGTTGTCGAAATGAGAGAATTTGATGAAGAGGATTAGAATGAGAGAATTTGTTGACAAAAGCTGCCCAAAGCTTCCCAAAGCTCCTAAGCCGTAGCAATGTGTGTGTGTGTGTGTGAGTGTGAGTGAAATTGTTTTGCTTTGAATGACAAATTGTTGTCAAGTTTGCATTTCTCAAAGACTCTTTTGGTGTATATTCGTCAATGTTGTATCGTTGGTATTTGGTGTATATTCGTTAATAGTAAGAAAACGACAGTGGCTAAGCATTCGTCGTCTTCAAATAACTGATAAGCAAAGACTTTTGTAAACATATTTTGATTCATAAATTTTCAATTTCTCTCTTCTTCTCCCATTTCAAATTTCTTATGAATCGCCATGGACGCGTGAAATCTCTCATTCATCACGATTTAGCAGAGTGATGAGGAGAATCAATCACATACCGAAAACGTCAGAAAGATTCAAGTGAACCAAAGTGAACAGAATCCCAAAAATCTTAAAGGGTTACAGAGAAAGATTCCAAGTGTTCGATGAAATGCCTGAGTGGTTCATCAAACAGAGAAGAAAATGGATACCTTTTAAAGTCTCATGATTTGATACCTTTTAAGCTTGGATTGATTCATACAAGTAACCTACTGAAGAACTACTCGAACCGAGTTTGGTTGCCACAGGTCAGTAACTCTCGTACTCGCACTGTTTTTGAAGATTTTGTGTCATGTCATTGTTTCTGCATTTGTGTAGATAACACATTTAAGTTCAGGAGACATAAGTATCGATGATTTTAGATCTTTTCCTAACCATATTACTGATGAATTGATGAAAGGAGACTTCGTTTTGATCAAATATGATTCGATCCGTCATAGACTGATATATGGTTGAGATGGTATAAGATTTATAAAGCCAGAGTTATTCATGGTGACATTAGTGTTTGGTCACAATTCTTTGACACAAAAACAAAAACAAAAAGATACCGTTGTAAATATAAACTCTTACTTGATTTTAATGTCGGTAAAGTCTTTTACTGCAATTTTAATTTGGTTTCAGCATTTCACGAAGATTTATAAAATCTGAAGTTTCAGTTCAGTCAATTCATTTTCTGTTAGATTCAATTCTGATTTGGTTTCTCTTTGGTTCAGTTTACTATATAAATGTAGAATGCATGCACATTCATTTTCTCATATTGATCGTTTCTTAGTTATTGGTGTAAAATGAAGTCTCATTAAATTGCAGTGGATTAGTAGATGGAGAAGTGTACTCTTCCATTTTCTCATCAGGTCATTGAATTATTGGTATTCCTCTTTCTCGCGGTCTTCATAATTTATGGTCAATATCATTTTGTGGATGTGAAAATTCTTCAGCTATTTCTGAATTATTGGTATAGAAAGGTCAATATATTTATCTTGCAGTCTTGACTTACTATTTTCTCATCAAGTCATTACATTATAGGTCTTCCGCTTTCTCTTGCTCATTCTTCAAGGCAGTTTTGGTTTCTGTCTGAAAGTTTGAGCAAGATGGGAGGCTGTTTATCACTACAGTTATCATGTGAATGTGATCAAGCGTTGAATCAAGCATGTGGCTGCTTATTTGGTGGTGGAAATTTCATTCACATGATGGAGGCTAAGCTCAAGGCTCTGGAGATAACTATGCAAGAACTTGAAGAAAAGCGAGATGATCTGTTAAGAAGAGTTTCCATAGAAGAAGATAAAGGTTTTCATCGGCTTGCTCCAAGGATGGTTTTCAAGGGTAGAAGGTATTGAGTCTCAGGTCAAAGATCTGCTCAAGACTAAATCACCTGAAACTAAAAGATTGTGTCTTTTTGGATATTATATTGTTCTAACAAGTGCTTGTCAAGCTGCGAGTACGGAAAAAAGGTATCAAAGAAGTTGGAAGAAGTTAAGAAACATATCCAAACCACAATTGGTTGGGATTCAATGGTTGAAAAGGCATGTGATAGGTTCAGGAAGGTGTACGTAAGGAAGAAGAGGAAGGAAATACAAGACATGGAAGTAGGAAGTAGAAAAGAAGAAGAAGGGAAAGTCAACAATCCGAGTTGACTAAGGAAGACTCCAGTTGTTTTGGAGGGTTTCTTACTTGTTATTTCCTTTTAATAAGAGTTGTGTTCTCTCTTTTACGTTTTATGCATTTTCTGTTAGAAATTGAGAGAGACGATTGTGAGTCTAGTTTCTGGTCATTCGTCATGAGAATGATCTAGAGGATGCTTCGCTTTTCTGTATTTCAATAATCATCGAGAGATTTACAGAAGTTTACATTCACAAACTTATCAAGTTAGACCAGCCTCATGAACACTGAAATAGATGGTGAATTCATAACGAAAGTGAAAATGCATGATGTTTTTTTTTAGGGATAGGGTTTTACGCGAGATGGCGCTTTGGATAGGGTCTAACTTGGGAAAAGGGAAAAAAACACTTTGTGTCAATCCGGTGTGCAGTTACGGTGTTTACCAAATGACATCATCAACTGGAAACTTGTGAGGAGGATCTTGCTATCACAACTGCCCCAACCTTTCGACCCTATTACTCCGTAATAACGAGTTGGTGGATATTTCAGGTAAATTTTTTCATTCTATGCGTGTCCTTGTCGTCTTGGATCTTTAGGAGAATCCTTTTCGTGGATTGCTGGAAGAAATTTGCCGCTTGAGTTCCTTGGAATACCTCAATTTATCATCGACAAGGATAAAATCGTTACCAGCTGGTTTGAAGGGGTTGAGGAAGCTAATAAGCTTGGACCTGGAGTTTACTTCTCAACTTGAGAGCGTTGATGGGATAGGAACGAGCTTACCAAATCTTCAAGTGTTGAAACTATTTCGTTCCCGTGTTTCTATTGATGCAGGATTAATGGAAGAGCTACAACTCTTAGAGCACTTGAAGATATTAATAGCAAACGTAGAGGATGCTTTGATCTTGGAAAGTATCCAAAAAGTGGAGGGATTAATTGGCGAGTAGCATTCGAGGTCTATGTCTACGGAATATGTCAGAAGCGGTTGTAATGTTAAACACGATAGCTCTGGGTGGTCTTCAGAGCCTTGATATTCGCTACTCCAAAATCTCAGAGATAAAGATAGCTTGGGGTAGCAAAGAAAGAGAAGAGCTTCCATATACAAGTTCTCAAGGCTTCAAGCACCTCTCCACTATTTGCTCAAAATCTCAAGCATCTAGCTGTGATGCGTTCATCAAGCATGGAAGAAATAATAAATTGGGAGAAAGGAATGAGTATAAGCAATGATGTTCCCTTTGGGAAGCTAGAATCCCTCGAAGTAATCCATTTGTATGAATTAAAGAGAATTTGCTGGAATCCTCAGGCTCTTCCAAACCTGAGAAAATTTATCGTCAAAAGATGTCCAAAGCTGCCCAGAGCAATGCAGATGAGGAGGTACAAGGTTCATCTGATGTAACAGCAGAGTAGTTGATTTGGTTCTGTTGTTTGTACGTTTTGTTACCAAAGTATGTTTGGTTTCTTAAGTTTATGTGCATTTTGGGTAATCATGTCAATGCTTGTTATGTGTGTGTTGTGAAAATATTATAGACAGAGATCTCTTCTTTTGATTATCAATCGCAGGAATCACAAATTCGTCATCTTCAAGCCACATTGTTAAGCACTGGAAGATATAAACCGTACGTTTTCTTGAACTATGTTGTTCATTCTGATGCAATATAGTCCCATAGATCGAACCATTTATCCTCTTGGTAGCTTGAATGTGTTTCTTCATCTCTAAAACATCGGTTTTCGCTTTCTCGAAAGAATGATCGCAAAAGTAAATCGTGGAGTCGTCTTATTGCTACACTGGGATTAGTTCATTACTTGTCTCATCTATTGTTCTGGTACGTTGTTAATATCTTCTGAAAATCAAGAACCGTAGAATAATTAGGATTAGTCCATTTGAGCTCTAAAAGCGGGAAAAATCAGCTAATTTCTCTGATTTCTTTCTTTCTCTATGCTTTGAAAACTCCATATAACCATTTAATCACACGCAATATCGCATTTATTATTCTCTTAGCTTGTTTGTTGTTGTTGTAAAGGCATGCTCATGATCTTGGTGATCTTGGTGATCCTGGAAGGGTTTACTTCTGACGCAAGTCACCTTCTCTGGAACCCTAACTAGCCTCTAATCTGAAAGTGGTCAGAGTTTATGTGCACGACAAAATTTTAGAAATACAGCGACAACGACAATCAATACAATAAAAAGTCTCTACAGCAGTGACACATCTGTTTTTTTTGTGTTATGTGAGGCTGACACATCATTCAAAAAATCAACCATTTAGAACATTTGAAATAATACTCATCAGACTAAATCAATTCACATCAGCTTTTGCCTCTGCTTTTTTTTTTTTTTTCTTGTTATTATTGATTTACTCTCGCCGATGCTTCCAAAAATCTACAATGCTGCTTTCCTCAATACCCATCTTTCGAAACCGACATCAATCTTCGGTCTCCGGCTTGGGTCGTAATCGGCATCTTACTCGGATCTTTAATCGTCATTGCTCTTTTCCTTCTCCCTCTGTCTTACCTCTCGCTGGAAAATTCGCAAGCCCCGAGCCGGTTTCGCTTTCGCCGCCATCGCTACGCCGCCGATTTCTAAGGAGATTAAGGAGATCTTTCCCGCGGCGAACCACGACTATCCGACGCAGCATGTTTCGGCGGAGATCCAGGTCGATATCGGGAAGATCGAGCATCGAGTGGTATTCTCTCTGAACGATATTCAGGCAAAACCTGAAACGTGGTGGCGATATGATTCACTTGATCAGCATCTTAATCCTTCTCCTCAAAAATTTAGCGCTGGTGAGTTCTCTTCCCTGAATGTGTTATATATTTTTTGAAGACGAGATCTCGGAAACAATTGCATTGCTTTGACCGTTTGTTTTCGTTTCCATGGCTTCCAAATGCAATTCCTGTTGAGCCTTTTATGATCGATTTTCATGCGAATCCGAGTTGGTAGTTTGCAATTTCAAGTCAAATAAGTGGCGAAATCTCAATCTTAGAAACTGAAACTGTAGAAGGGAGTTTCTAAACGAGGGAGATCTCTCGCCCAAATTACATTACGCATTCACATCAAGACTATTGCTGCTGGAACTAAGGAAAAGGTTCTGTTTGGGTTGTTGAAATTTTGGACTAAAGGGGTTACTAAATCACTAGATTACGTTTGTTAGGAACAAAATATTTGTTTAGTTATATTATAGAAAAAGAAGAGCATAGGCTTTTAATTCTATATGAGAGTGTACTTTATAATGAAGAAGGCACTAACCTCCCTTCTTTGATATATAACTGCAAGGGCTTTGTCTGGTAGTGCTTCAATTGAGTGAAAACAATGGTGCTAGGGTGTATGCGTAGGCATCCACTTGTGAGGAGATCATATGATAAGGACATGGAGACTTATCCTGCATGAGAGATTCACATTTCAAGAGGTACTGTCATATGAGTCAAACTGTTCTTTGATGCAACTTTAGTTTCTTTTTTTATGCAGTTCATCAAATTCTTTTATCTTTCCCTTCATATCTGTTTGTGCAATATATGCTCCTGGTAAACCTTTAATCTTTGCGTTTGCCTTCACTCCGTTCTGTGTTCTTAAGTAGTTGGCAGCAATGTGGCTTGTGTTTGTTGATAGTCAGAATTGCAGTGTATCGTGCTAATCCTATGAATTTGAAACCATTGCAGGTATTCTGGGCTTTTTCTATTTACTTGGAGGCAGTTGCTATACTTCCCCAGCTGGTTCTGCTACAGAGAAGTGGGAATGTGGACAATTTGACTGGGCAATATGTTCTCTTTCTCGGGTACGTAATTCTTTCTAGACATATAGTGAAAATCATATATATANGTTTCCTGAACAAAGTCCGCACCAAACATGCTTCTCTCCCCCACTTGGGTCCAGCATAATGGTGTACGACACGGTCTCCCATACAGCGCCTCATATGGAGCCATCCCAATACTCGCTTGGTAGCTATTATTATACGTAAACTCTACCAAGTTCAAGTAGTCCATCCACTGGCCACCCCAGTCAAGCACACACATCCTCAACAAATCCTCGAGAGTCTGAATGGTTCTCTCGGATTGCCCATCCGTCTGAGGGTGATATGCCGTACTCATGTGCACCTTTGTGCCCATCTCAGCCTGAAAGGCCTTCCAAAACACCGAGGTGAACTTGGAATCACGATCCGACACGATACTCACAGGTACCCCATGAAGTCGTACAATCTCATTGACGTATTTCTTCGCCAATATTGCTGCTCCGTCGGTCTTTTTGATGGCCAGGAAATGTGCCGACTTGGTCAACCGATCAACGATGACCCAAATAGCATCCTTGGTCCGAGAGACTGGCAGTCCGACCACAAAATCCATCGTGATCATATCCCACTTCCACTCTGGAATGGGTAAACTCCGTAACAACCCGCTCGGAACCTGATGCTCGGCCTTCACTAACTGGCATACATCACAAGCTGCGACCCAGTTAGCCACATCCTTCTTCATTCCGACCCAATGATAATACCTTTTTAGATCATGGTACATCTTGGTCGCCCCTGGGTGAATGGAAAACATGCTCGCATGGGCCTCACTCAGAATCTCTCGCCTCAGACCCTCATCCTTAGGTACGCAGACCCGCCCATGTACCAAAATAGTCCCGTTCGCTGAGACCTGATACTCGGAACCCACATCACCGGAAGCCTTAACCAGACCTTCATCTCTTTCTTGAGCCAACCGAACTCTGCTCAAAAGATCTGCCTGGTTTGCTGCCTCCAAGCCCAACGGCTCCTGAGATGTAGCACACAATCTCAGTGCACTAATCTCACTCACCAAGGACTCCATGTCTCGCTCGCTAGCCGAAGCTACTCGCTTGCGACTCAGCGCATCCGCAACCAAATTCGCCTTTCCAGGATGGTAAGCGATCTCCATATCATAATCCGCCACTAACTCCATCCAACGTCTCTGCCTCAAATTCAACTCTGGCTGCGTAAAGATGTACTTCAGGCTCTTATGATCGGTAAACACCTGAACCTTCCCGCCATAAAGATAAGATCTCCAAATCTTCAAGGCAAAAACCACTGCAGCCATCTCAAGATCATGAGTAGGATAGTTACTCTCGTGCTTCCTCAACTGCCGTGAAGCATAAGCAATAACCTTCCCCTGCTGCATCAACACACAACCGAGACCCAATCTCGATGCATCCGTGTACACCACAAAAGGCTCGCTCGGCTCCGGTAAGGCTAAGACTGGTGTACTCGTCAACATCGTCTTCAGGTTCGCAAAACTCTCCTCGCACTCCGGAGACCACACAAACGGAACATCTTTGCCTGTTAGCTTCGTCAAAGCCTGAGCCATACTTGCAAACCCGTTGACAAATCTCCGATAATAACCCGCTAGACCAAGAAAACTTCGGATCTCAGTGGCATTCCTTGGTCTCGGCCATTCTCTGATAGCCTTAATCTTCTCTGGGTCAACTGAAACTCCCTCCTCTGAAACAATATGACCCAAGAATCTGATCTCCCGCTGCCAGAAACTGCACTTGCTCCACTTAGCGAACAATTTCTGTTCCCGCAGCTTCTCCAGAACATTCCTTAAATGAACTCCGTGCTCCTTAGGACTCTTGGAATACACCAGAATGTCGTCTATGAAAATGATCACGTATTCGTCCAGATACTTCTGAAACACACCGTTCATCAACCTCATGAAAGCTGCTGGTGCGTTTGTTAACCCGAATGGCATCACCACAAACTCGTAGTGCCCATATCTGGTCCTGAAAGCTGTCTTCCGTACGTCCATCTCATCAATCGGAATCTGATGGTACCCCGATGCCAAGTCTATCTTGGAGAACCAAGTAGCCCCCTTCAGCTGATCCAACAACTCGTCGATCCGCGGTAGAGGATATCTGTTCTTCACTGTGACTCGGTTGAGTCCCCGGTAATCGATACATAACCGAAAACTCCCGTCCTTCTTCTTCACAAACAACATCGGTGCTCCCCACGGTGAACTGCTCGGACGGATAAAACCCTTACCCAATAACTCCTCCAACTGCTTCTTAAGCTCTGCCATCTCTGTTGGAGCCATCCGGTACGGAGTCTTTGATATCGGCATTGTCCCCGGTTCCAACTCAATCGTGAAAGGATCCGAACGCGTCGGTGGTAACCCCTGCAATGATTGAAACACATCCTCGAACTCCTGAACAACCCGAACATCCTGAACCGTAACATCTCCAACAAACTCTGGAGTGATAATGGTCGCCAGGTAAGCTTCGCAACCCCGCTCGATCAACTTCTCGGCCTGCATAGATGAGATCACCAGACTCCCCGAAGTTGGTCTCACTCCTTGATAAACCAACCTTCCCTTTTCCCTTTCGAACAAAACACGTCCTCGGTGATAGTCCAGATGTGCCCTGAACTTACCGAGCCAATCCATACCCAAAATAACATCATATAGCTCCACCGAACAAATGATTAGATACGCTGGCATGGATTCCCCGGCCACCTGAACGTCTACGCTCTCTGCCCGACCAAAGGTGCTCAGAAACTTCCCTCCAGCGACCTTGACGAGCTCTGGCTGCTCTCCCGGTTCACTCCGGATGCCGCCTCTCTCGGCCAATTCCGGAGTAACAAAGCAATGCGATGCTCCGGAATCAAACAATACGTGGGATTCAAGTCCTCCCACAATCAAGGTCCCTACACAAACTCATTTGCTAAGACCCTGACACAACAACACGGAAGGACTAATTTAACAAACAAGAATTTACTCGAGTAAGTTAGAAGTTTACCAGTGATCGGCCTGGAACTCGGTTCACCAGACTCCACCATGGTATACACTCGCGGCGTCACCGCAGTCGGCCTAGCTGATGGTGCTGCTAGCACTCCCTGCTGCAGCTTAGGACACTTCGGCTTGATATGTCCCGCCTCCTTGGAATGGTAGCACACCCGAGTGTCTGCGCGCGAATCCCCCCTCTGAGGCCAACTCGCCACTCTGTGATCCTTGCTACCGCAACCAAAGCAGCCCTGACTTCCCTGTCCGCCCTGGCTGGGCCTTGAAGTACTCTCCCATTTACGTTTCTGCCCCTGCCCCGGCTTGTCACTCTTGCTAGGACCGGGCTGATGGTGAGGCTTCTTTGCCTGAAAGGTCGGGTTGACTCCCACACCCTTGTCTCTCAGACCCTCCTCAATTAGTGCAGCCTTCTCCACCAGCTCCCCAACCGTCGCAAAAGAACTCAACAGACATCGATTCCTCAACTCGGCCCGAAGGCCTCTCAAGAACCGTCGCACCTGAGCCTGCTCATCATCCATAGCATGCCCTCCGTACATCCTGAGACGATGGAACTCCGCCTCATACTCCCGCACGGTACGGTTCCCTTGTGTTAATCCCAGAAACCGTGTCTCTAACCGATCCAATGCCTCCTGAGGAAAGTACTTGGAGTTAAACTCTGCCACGAAATCCGCCCAAGACATTTCGGCCTGGACCCTCCAGGCCGCAACACCTCTCCACCAAAGATGTGCGTCGCCCTCCAGATAGTGAACTGCGAGGTCCACCTGGTATCCCTCTGGACACCTAACCGAACGGAAATTCCGCTCCATTCGCATTCTCCATTCATCTGCCTCCTCCGGCCTGGCACCACCCGAGAAAAATCTCGTGCCAATCCTCTGCAACTGGTCCATCATCTTCAGATATGATGGAGGCTCACCTGCATTCACAACTCTCGGCTGCACTGCGGCTACCGGTGGTACCTCCGGAGCCTGCACGGGTCCCCTCTCTGGTAACCGCTCCAAAAGTAACGCCAAAAGGTCCGCAATCCGATCCTCTCGGGCCTGAGCAGCACCTGCTGCGACACCCGCAGCCCCCGCTGACACTCCCGCATCCCCAGCACCCACACCGGACACACCCCCAGACCCACTCTGATCAGCCTGCGAACCCGTGTCCTGCTCCACCGTAGCACTCCGTGCAACGCTCTCCTCTACTGGAGCTCTCACGTTCCTCTGAACGCGACCCCGGCCTCCACGAATACCACGACCACGAACTCCACCTCGGTTAGCCATCTGCACTTACACACAAACGATAAGCCACTAAACGACTAACTAAAACAACACAACTTACCGTGGAATCTCATTGAAGGCTCGAAGAGGATGATCTAGAACTCCATGCTCAAACAATTGACTAACTCACATAGACAATTGCAAATAACGGTTTACTCAAGCGACACATAACACCGAAAACTCAATTAACTCTAATAAAATTTCTTTCTAAACCGTCCTAGAACCGTGAACGCTCTGATACCAAATTAAAACAACCGCACCCATTTTTTTTTTTTTTTTGTTGCAAAAATAATTATTAAAATCCCATTCTAATAATAATTAAAAATCAGGCAACAACTCATAGAAAATCCCACTACAAATAAATAAACCTCGCAATTAATTTAACAATAGATTCTAGGTTCAAGATTAAATCCTAATAATCATAATCATAATTTGTTAAGTAAAAATCACCAAATAACCGACAAGTCTAGATCACCCCCTCTTCCTCGCCCTGATCCCACGGTCACACTTTTTCTTTTCCTGCATCAAATAAAGAAAAGAGATGCATAAGTATTTCGATAAATACTTAGTGAGGCAATCCTCCCATCTACAGGCTATACACGCAAATAATTAAGATATTTAATATAAGTTATCACAAAAATACCGAATAAATCAAACATCTCATGAAACACTCGATCTAGACCACCAGAGATCGTAAACGGCCTATAATCATGAAACCACATCAAATATCCAATTATCCAGTTAAGCCTATGGTCCTGCACTCACCTGGATCACGCACGGAAAAATTCCCGACGACAACTGCAATTTTTTTCGAAACCTCGCGGGATGAATAACCTTCTAATTAACCCGAACGCGACCTAGGGAAATAATAAGATAATAACCCAATTAAAACTCTAATTAATCAAAGCTAAACCAACTAAGAAAAACGACTTCCTCAGTGGTATCGATCGATACCCTTCAGTGGTGTCGATCGATACCCACAGCGATGTCGATCGATACCCTCAGTGGTATCGATCGATACCGCTCCTGCTGCGCCAAGCACGATTCTGCAACAACACGCCGGTCATCATGGACCACCGCCACCGGCGCGACTCTGTCGCCGTTGCTCAACGCCGCCATCTCCCCTGCCACGACTCCACACTCAAGGCTTCTCTACCTCGGTTCGTGTTGTTGTCGCCTTCTCCGGCGAGTCACCGTAGCCGCAAACACCAACACCACAATATCTCTTATCGAAACAACCTACCACTAACTGAGACAAGGGCTTACCAAGATGATGATGATGATGATGGTCTGGCTTAACTCGCACGGCACTCCCGCACCTAGCTCCGTCGCTCACCGGCACTCCCGCACCTAGCTCCGCCGCTCACCCTCCTCACACGATCTCCTCCTTTCTCCAAAACACCACACAACTCTCAGGTCAAGCTCTAGACACGATCTCTCTCTCTTGATCAAAGGAGGCGTGAGACTTTAAAGGATGTCGCGTAGGGTTTTTGATTAAACATGAGAATTTGCGCTTAAGCCCTCCAATTATGTGAATTGATCAATTGAACCCAAACTGGTATCGATCGATACCGGCTGGTATCGATCGACACACCCCCGGAATAAACCCGAATTAATTATTTCACTCCAATAATCAATTCTTCCGGAACGGGGGCGTTACAGGTGCAGCCTTACGGTGCGGTAACACTTTGGAACAAGACCGGTGGAGAAGTCACGGTGAATGGACAAAGACTCAAACCGTACTCAGCATATAACTTCATAGAGGAGGAGACCTCGGTTTCTTTCTCTAACCCACCACCCGTCTGAAAAGGTACCAAACGTCAAGTTTAGTGACGTAAAACAAGCGCGCTTGGGAGGCAATCCCTAGGTATCATTTGTGTATATGTATATACGTGTGATGTGATTCTGTTTCTTTGATTTATTTTTGTGTGTTTGGAGTGTTTGTTCTGTGTGTTTTGGTCTCAGAGGCTTTGCAAGCATCGAAAGGAGTAATTCGGGAACAAAGACGTGAAAATCGAATTGACAGAGAATTTTATCGGCCACCTGGCCGATAAAATGGTTACAAAACTTCAAAGAAATACCAAGTCTCTGCCAACCATTCTATCGGTCACATGACCGATAAAGATGATCGATAAAAAGGGTAATCTTCATGACGCATCTGCTACTCTCTGGTGATGGATTTTATCGGTCCACTGACCAATAAACCAGACCGATAAAACGGCCGGTCTTCATGAAATATCTGCTTCTTCCTGGTAAGCACTTTTATCGGTCACATGACCGATAAAACCGGACTGATAAAACGACAGCGCTTTCTTTCATGTTTCTGGAAATCAATTTTATCGGTCATAGGGCCGATATTCATGACTGATAAAAGCCCGAGGTACGTTTTCAATCCCAGATTTTCGGTTTAGATCGGTAAAAGTCATTATAAAAAAAAATAATAAAAAAAAAACCCTTTCTGCTTCTTCCTCTCTCACTTTCGCGACACCTCTCTCAAGAACACACACCCACTTTCGATTTTTCAAGAAAAATCTCTCGGTTTTCACTAGTTTAAAACTTGATTTCACCTTTCATCAATTCCTTTGCACTTTTCGGCCATCACATCATCAAATCTCCAAGGTATGAACATCAAATCCTTCTCCCTTCTCCAATTTCTTCAAGGTATGAACTTTTATTTAAGTTAATAGAACCTCTTGAAAAGGGTTAGATAGGGTTCGAAATTGATTGTTTATGGCTGGGTTATGGTAATTAATCATTGAGTTGTGAATTCCATGAGCTAATTTGCAAGATTCATGAAGAAATTTGGAAATTTCACACTTAGGGTTCTTGAAAACGAATTTTGAAATTTTTTTTGGGGAAATCCACAAATCATTTGGGCTTTATGTTCCTTAGACTCAACATTGTTAAGCATGATCTTTCTAGAATAATAGCTTGCTCAAATCCCCTCTTAGTTTCCGTTTTTGTTTTCTTGAAGAAACTTTGATGTGTGTTGATGGAGTTGCATAATTGTGATAAACTGTGGATTGCATATAAGTTAATGCTAATGAGCTCTAAAGAGCGGATTCTTGATGTATATGATGTTGCCTCGTTGTGATTTTTATTGAAATTATTTTTTCTTTGTAGACACCAATGGATGAAACTCGTCGAAATCCTCCTCGCAGAGCGAAACAAGCAACGGGAAACCCAACTAAAGCAACAAGCTCCCGAGCATCAGAACCAACAGCCTCCAAGCCAACCGCTAAGTCTAGAGGCAAACGCCCTGCCGCTTTAAAGAAAAAGCAAGCAGAGGAGCAGGTTCCGGAGTTCAATTCAGATGAAGAGATGGGGTACATAGAAAAAGAGATGGAGGATGCCAAGGCATTCCACTCTGTCAAGATGATGACCACGCGAGGCCTTTCCCAAAGACCGCTGATTGCAATGGAGCTGTATGAGGAGATAACAGAGGTGCTTAATAACATGGGACTAGGCTTCTTGGCAACATACAGACCATTCACGTACCCGGGACTGACGAGAGAGTTTTTGTCAACGGTAGAGCTAAGCTATAAAACGAAGGGTATAAAGAAACCGGAGGAAGGGCTTTTGACATTCAAAATCCAAGACAAACCCTACCAGCTCTCGATCGAAACCATATGCGAGATCTACGGGTTCCCAATGAGAGGTGAGGTCAAGTTTCACGAGCCAAACAATATGCAAGAATTCTGGAATATGATTGCTAAGGGAGAGGCAAAAGGGGTTTCACCTAAGCTTGCTCTCATCAGAAACCCGACCATCCGGTTTGTGGCAAAACTCCTATGCAACACCATATTTTCCCGATATGATACAAGCACAATTAGACAAGATGAGATCTGCCTCCTCTTTCAAGGAGTGAAACCCTACCTCCGCGGATTCTCAGATCAACTGGGACATGGTGCAAACTTGGGATGTTTGTTTGCAAAGAAGCTCACAAGTTGCCGTTCTTGGGTCCACACGACGACTGAACCTCATCTTTTCATTGGCGGAATGCTAGTACCCATCTTCAATAAGATTGGCATCGATCTAACGACGGAGTACATTGAGCCAATCAGAGACCGCATCGACAACGCTTACCTCGCTAGATGTGACTTCCTCAAAGACGTGGGCGACAAGTCTATCTTCATCTACAAGTACGTGAACCGAGAAGGAACGAAGCGCCTGATCAAGCTGCCAAACACCGCCAAAACCACTCTAAAAATCCAGGACAACATACTCTTCGACCACGAAGGAGACGGTGATGCACGTTCAACATCACCAACGGCTGAACCCGTTCCCAGTCCACCGCGACGATCGCGAGTGAGCGAGAGAGAGCTGCCAACTCTCCCGTACCTGCGGATGAAGCCACAAACCGCTTGAGAGAAGTTTTTCTACAACTGCTACAAGGTACAGCAAAAGATTAACAAAATTACTAACAGCAAACTCGAGTGGTTCAGGAAGAAGCTGAAGAAGATGCCAGGGTATGTGTCCGATGAAGAGGAAGTGGAGCGAGAAGAAGACGAGGAAAATGCGGATGAGGCTGATGAAGACGGAGCACCAAACGAGTTTGAACAAGGAGAACCAAGCTCCGCAAACACATAACTCCAAAAGAGAAGTTTTTCTAAACTTTGTATCACACAATTTGGTTCTATTGTCATTTACTTTTGGATTTTGTGTGATGTTTTTTTTTTCCCTCTCTTTTTCTTATTTTCTCACCGAGACGGTGAGAAGTAAGTCCGGGGGAGGGGTACTCAGTACTAATTAGTATTTTTTTTTTTTCTTTTTGGCATTCATTTGCATTTGCATAAAAAAAAAACAAACAAATTTCTTTCTCATTTAGTTTATCATTTGTCAATTTTTAGAATCGAGTCTAGAAACATGTAGGATTGCATTCATATGCATAGGGGACAATGATTAAACTTTTCCTTGAAAAGAAATCGCGTGAACTTTGAAAGCATTGCCCTTGTTAATCGTATCATGATGCATGAACCATTTCGAAAATTTGGAAAATCCATGCTTTGATCTCTTGGCTCGAAAATTGAGTTCTTAGTTGACGCTTGCTTAATTGTTACCCAACTCTATATCAACTTGAACTTAATTTGGACTAAATACTCTCACTTTGGGGTTCGAAATGCATGATCATGGTTTTAAAAATTCATTCGAGTTTTCTTATCCATTTCACCACTCTTTGCTAACTCGAATGACCATTTTCATCTTTAAAATGGTTCCTTACCCCTACCCAATACCTCCTTTAAAGCCAAGTAATTTTTCGATTGAGTGAGGCCTCTTTCCTATGCTTTCATGTGCAAAATCTTTCGAGATAAGGAACGACGAGTCCTCTCTTTCATTAAGGCTAGTCTAGAGAATCAAGAGACTAGTTTAGGATGGGTTTGAAAAATATTTGGGTTGATTGATGTTAATGGATTCTAAAAAAAAAAAAGAGTTTTGATACGAGAAAAGTCGTTAGATAGTCAAAGAAAATAAGCCAAAGTTGAAAAAGAAAAATATCTAGCGAGTAAAAAAAAAAGGGAGAAAAAGAGGAATCAAAGCGGTTTATGACCCAATTTAGCTTCTTAGAGTTTGTGATTTGGGATGTGCCTATCAAAAGAAAGGGTCAAGTTTAGGCAAAAATCTGAATGATTAAGCAACTAAAAGGGTAGAAAAGTGGAAGAGAAACTCGTATGCATCAATTGTTCCCAATCTCTACTGCTTTTGTGTAATGACTTGCATTAATTCTTGAGAAAAACCAAACACATTTGAAACCGTCTTTTTGTCCGCTTAACCTTTTCCACCAAGCCGATTGATTGTGATTTTGACTCCCATTTTGAGACCGCACTTGAAACGAGCTAATTGAATGTTAAAGAGTTGGTATGCATGATTGTGAGAAGATACTTTGGATTCGATTCTAGAGTAAAAGATTCGAGTAGCGATGAGTATGGAGAAGTTCGCTAGAGTAGAAGCGATTTGTGCATTATGATACTTTTACCTAAGGACATAGAGTTCAAAGCTTTCACGTGTTTTTCTTTTGGATATGAGTCCCCACTTTCAAATCTCTTTAAGTTTCTTCGTTCTTGTTTGCTTGAGGACAAGCAAAAGACAAGTCCGGGGGAGTTGATAACACCATATTTTGCATGTTTTAACCCTTTTATTTTGGTGTGTTTTATTCTCATTCATGCATATTTTGTTACATATTCATGCATAAGTGTCTCATTTAGCGTTAGGAGTGTGTTATAGAGTCTTAGGGTGTATATTTGCATGTACATACCATTTTGAGTCGTTTTCAGGTATTTCTGGAGTTAGTAGGATGTGGAGAGCCGACATGGAAGGACATCGGGGCAAGAAAGAAGAGGAAAAGATGACCGAATCCCTGAAAAGTAGTTTTATCGGCCCCCTGGCCGATAAAAGGGACCGATAGAATGCCCATCTCATGCCAAGAAGATTTGCATCTTCTGTGAAGGTTTTATCGGCCACCTGGCCGATAAACTAGCCCGATAAAAAGGAGGATCACCAAGCCGAAGACGCCGTACCTGCCAATGCTCCTGTGAAGACTTTTATTGGCCATATAGCCGATAAAAAGGCCCGATAAAAAAGAAAGATTACCAAGCCAAAGACGTCAAATTTCTGTCAGGTTTCTATGAAGAGTTTTATCGGCCATTTGGCCGATAAAAACAAAGGGTGGAAGCCGAAGAATTCACGTTTCTGTGGTCGGTTTTATCGGCCATCTGGCCGATAAAATGGAGGCGTAAATTTCAGAAGTCAAAAACACACGACCCAGCCTCCAAAAAAAGTTCCAAAAACGTGTTTTTCACTATTTAGCCCACTATCTCTTCTTCTTTGTCGGCCAGACTTGTATAATAACTGGTTTTTAGACCAGAAAGACCAACTTTTGATAACTTTTAATAAAATCTCTTGAGAGAAAAACCTTGTTCTTAATTGAAGATTTGAAATCCTTTGAAGATCTAGTGAAGTTTTCTTCAATCTTCTTCTACTTTTCTTCTTACTTTGCTTATGGCTTTCATTTGCACGGTTTATATTTGTGAATTAGCTATGTGTGAGTAGTTCTTTTAGGGTTCTTGGGTGAAGTAGATTAGGGTGATTCTGGGTTTGTTCTAGATGTTTAGGAATTAGATTCTAGTTGATCTAGAACCTAGGGAGTTTCATCACCCGGAAGGTGTTTGATGAAAGTCTTGAACGAATTTAATGAATGCTTTTCATATCTTAGCCAATGGACGTTGACGTCTAAGGTGAATTGTGGCTATTTAGACTTGTATTTAATGCTTGTTAGTCATAGAATCGCGAACGGAAGTTTATGACGGTTTATGACTAAGAAATGGGTTAATACCATTGACATGGATTAATCTTTAGTAGTGATCTAAGGCCTAAGGAGGCAATTGATTGAATGTTTGAATGTCTAGAATAGATTGAGAATCACCCGAGTCGATTACTTTACCCGAGAATTCATTTTTCTAAATTTGATATTAAACGTTTTCTTGTTAGATTTGTTTCTCGTTTTATTGGAATTCATATCGTGTTCTGTCACTTGTTAAATTTATATATGTTCCACTTGTTCGATAAAAACCAAAACCAGATATTTGCTTAGATTAGATAACGTCCTGTATTCTTAGTGCGTCATTCTTATTTCCCTGTGGATTCGATCCCAAAGTGCTGCAATGACATGCCATTAGATTGAGGCATTGTGCACAACGGGTAATTGTGCGGACGTGAAAAAGTCCACTACCAACGACAACTTTGGAAATTTGGCTATGAGAAAAGTGATGCTGTTTCTTCTTTGAAGAGTTTTGCAGGAGGAAGAACAATGTGTAAGGATCGATACACGAATCAACGAAACCAGCTCACAATCTTTGTCTCTCAGATTATCGATTATGAATCTCTCATTCTCTCAATCGCTCACGAAGAACACGAAGAACAAGAAAGAAAAACAGAAAGAAAAATGACACAGAGATTTACGAGTTCGGGCTCTCGATTTGAGATAATACCCTACGTCTCGGCCTGGTGAATCAAGCAATCAAATATCGCAAGAGATTACAAGAATCATCACTCATCTCTATTTCTCTGTAACAGCTCTCGTACTTGAGCCCAGAAAAAAAAGATAAGATTGTATATACACACACACGCTTTAACTATAGTCAAAGTCAATTACAATTGAAGAGTCGGTTTTATACTTAACCGTAAACCATGAGAAGCACTTAACCGGCATTCCCAATTAGACGAACCTGTCTTTGGTTTAAGCTCCTGATCAAATTGATTTTCCATCATCAATACTCAACAAATCTCCACCTTGATGACAATCATACTTGATCAGCTACTCCTTCAATGCAAATGTGTGCTTCACCAGGCAGCTCCAAACACATCAGTGTTCTCTTACTCCGAGAAAGCTCAGAGCCTTCTCAAACTTGTCAACCGGAAGAACTTTTGTTAGCATATCAGCTGGGTTCTTAGCTGTTGCAATTTTCAGCACCTTTACCTCTCCTTGTGCTATCACATCTCTAATGAAATGCATCTTCCTGCTTATGTGCTTTGTTCTCTCATGATGAACATTATTCTTTGCAAGACACAAAGCACTCTGCGAGTCACACCAAATTTCAACTGACTCCTGTTTAAATCCAAACTCTTCTGCCATTCCCTTAAGCCAGATTCCTTCTTTCACAGCTTCCACCAAAGCCATATACTCAGCTTCTGTTGTAGATAATGCGACTACATGTTGAAGTTGTGATTTCCAGCTTATTGTATTTCCTCCTGCTGTGAAAACATAACCAGAAATCGATCTTCTTCTGTCCAAATCCGAAGCAAAGTCTGAATCACAGAATCCTTCAACCTTGAACTTATCATTTTTCTTGAAGACCAATTTCACATCTTGAGTACCTTTAAGATATCTCAGCACCCATTTGACAGCAGACGAATGAACCAGCACCGGCTTACTCATGAACATGCTGACCAGCCCCACAGCATATGCTAAGTCACACCTAGTACCTATCATAGCGTACATTATACTGCCTATAGCATTTGCATAAGGCACATTCTCCATCACTGTTTCAGCTTCATCATCTTTAAGTGAATACAGTTTAAACTGAGCTCCAATAGGCGTTGACACAGCCTTAGCTTCATCCATGTTGAACACTTGAAGAATCTTCTTCACATAACTTGACTGAGACAACTTCAGAACTCCACCTTCACGGTTTCTTTCTATGTCTATACCCAAAATTCTACTAGTTGGACCCAAGTCTTTCATCTCAAATCTGTTGCTCAACATTTCCCTTACTCTTTTGATCTCATTCATATCCTTGGAAGCCAGCAGCATATCATCTACATACAGCAATAGATACACCAGAATCCCTTCCCTTGCTTCTTTGATATACACACAGTGATCAAATTCACTCTTCTTGAACCCTTGACTGATCACAAACTGATTAAAACACTTATTCCACTGTCTTGGCGCTTGCCTAAGACCATACAAAGCTTTCTTCAACAGACACACATGATTCTCTTTTCCCTTAACCTTGAAACCTTCTAGCTGCTCCATGAATATTTCTTCCTCAATAACACCATGAAGAAATGCAGTCTTTACGTCTAACTGCTCAAGCTCCAGATATGAATTTACTATAATGGATAGAAGGAACCTGATTGATACGTGTTTCACAACAGGTGAGAACACATCTTGATAGTCAATACCTTCTCTCTGGGAATAGCCTTTTGCTACTAACCGAGCCTTGTGTCTTGGCTTCTCCACTCCAGGTATCCCATGCTTCAATCTATAAACCCACTTGCAGCCAATCACCTTTCTGTTTTCAGGTCTTTTCACTATTATCCATGTCTTGTTTTTATCCAGAGAACTCATTTCTTCATTCATACCACCATCCCATAATTCTTTATCTTTACTTATGATGGCTTCTTGATAATCTCTTGGTTCTTCTGAACTTACATCTTCTGCTGCAAGGAATGCATATGCAGAGATATCAAAGTCTTGTAACCTTGCTGGAAGTCTAACATCTCTTCTTGGCATGTCTCTCGCTAACTGATAGTCATCGACAGCTTCATCTTGAGCTGAGCCAGTCTGAATTTCATTTCCCTCTGACTCAGTATCGCTGACGTATGTAGGTCCTGTCTCCTCTTCTTCTTGCGGAGCAATTACAGGTTTCTCCACCTTAGACCTTACATTCACTTCAACTACAGTCTTATCCTCCTTGTTTCCAGCCATACTGACTTCACCAGCTTGCTTAGACTCATCCTTCTTCAAGTCTTTATAGACTTTGTCTTCCACAAACATCACATTTCGGCTTATGACACACCTCTCCTCATCTAGAAGCCAAACCTTATAGCCTTTCACACCTGTAGGATAACTTATAAAGATTCCTTTCAAGGCCCTTGGTTTGAGTTTCCCCTGATTTTTATGCACCTATACAAGAGAGCCAAATCTTCTTAAGTGTTTGTATCCTGGCTTCTTTCCCAGCCATAGTTCCTCTGGTATATTGCTATCAATTGCTGATGAGGGGGTTCTGTTAATCTGATAGACAGCTGTAGACACAGCCTCTACCCAAAACGATTCTTCTAGACCAGATTCATCTAAAAGACATCTTACTTTCTCAATAATTGTTATGTTCATACATTCAGTTACACCATTCTGTTGTGGTGTGTATGCACAGGTCATGTGTCTCTCAATACCATGGCTCTTACAGAAACCATCAAACTCCAAGTTACAGAATTCTAATCCATTGTATGTTCTGAGACACTTGACCTTTCTGTTTACTTGATTCTCCACCAGCTTCTTCCATTCACAAAACCTTTCGAACGCTTCACCTTTTTTTGAAAGAAAATACACCCACACCTTCCTTGTACAATCGTCTATTATGGACATAAAGTATTGCTTGTTTGACAGACTTGGTGTGACGTTAGGAGAACCCCAAAGATCCGCATGAACATACTTCAAAGCTTCTTCTGAGTCATGCTTTCCAATGTGAAAACTGAGCCTCTTGTGTTTTTCCATTATGCAGCTTTCACAGAAACTCATTTCCCCTATACTTCTCTTGTCAATAATCCCTCTCTTAGCCAGTATTTGTAGATTTTTTAGGCTCATATGTCCAAGCCTTCTATGCCATAGGACTGTCTCATCTTTTGACAATTTCTTTGAGACATTACTGTTAACTTCACCTGCAACAGTCTCACCATTTAACAAATACAAAGTTCCAGCTAGAGTTCCTTGAAGAGCTAGTTTACCATTCTTGTAAAACCTAGTCTTTCCTTTTCCACCAGCATGATCAAATCCTAGTCTATCCAATGTTCCACTAGATATTAGATTCCTTTTAAGTTTTGGAATATACCTGACATTGGTTAGAGTCTTTATTGTACCGCCATAAGCTTTGATGTTGATTGATCCAATGCCTTTAACTTCAACCGAGAAATCATCTCCGAGAAGAACTTGTCCTGAAGTGAGCTCCTCAAAGGTGTCAAACCAGTCTCTCCTTGATGTCATATGGTATGAACATCCTGAGTCAATAACCCACTTGTCTTCATGCCAGTTTTCAGAGACTGTCAATGCGTCTTTTTCTCCAAGCACATCGATTACAACTGCCGCTTCAGCATTCTCTTCACTCTCCAGTTTTCTTTTGCGAGCATAACAGTCAGCCTTCCTGTGACCTTCTTTCTTGCAAAACCAGCAAGTCAATCTTGATCCAGAACCTGATCTTGATATACTTCTTCCTTTCTTTGAGCCTGATTCTCTCTTTGCTGGTCTTCCACGAGCAACATAGGCTTCACCACCCCGCTGTGAGCCTATTAGTTCTTTCACCTCTTTCAACTCAATCTCCTTAGACTTAGCTGCGTTTGTGACGTCTTCAATGGTCAGTGTTTCACGACCATAATTCAAAGTTTCTTTTAGAGAGTTGTATTGCGCCGGTGATAACACCATATTTTACTTGTTTTTAGGGCTTTATTTTCATAGGTTTTAATCTCACATTGTATAGTTTTGGGATATTTTCATGCATTTGAGTCTCATTTGCATTGCATTGCATTTTAGATGTCCTAGGTTGTCTTTGTATTCTTTTTGGCTTGTTTGAGCTATTTTCAGGTGTTCTTGGAGTCAGAGGAGTTGGAGGAATGAGGATAGCCATCATAAAAGATCATTGTGGTATACAGAGATGCAGGATCAGGTTGAGACGTCAGAAGTTTGGCATTGGATGAAGGACTTCCCACCGATGAATTGAGCTCATATTTTAACACAAGCTAGATCAATGGATTAGCTTGCATTTGGAAGTTGTTTCAGATCATTCCAACGGTGCAATCAAGAGATATGCTCATTTTCGTGACAACGGTCCGGTCTGGCGAGCAAAAGAAGCAAGAGGAGGAAGGAGACCAGATCGATCGATCCACATACTTGGATCGATCGATCCACAAAATCGGACAAATTCTGGATCGAGCGTTCCCGGATCCAGACCGATCGATCCTAAAAAAAGATGGGATCGATCGATCCACTCCACTGGATCGACCGATCCAGACCCGCGACCGAAACCATCCGAAGCGCTTTAAAGATCGACTCATATGAAGGGTTTCCACTTGGATTGAGCTCCGACGGTCTTCATGAACGTTGTAGCTAATTGAGTTAGATTTCCAATGGAGGTGGATTCGAGTCATTCCGACCTGTGGTTCAAGAGTTATAGGCGATTTAGTGAAGACATGTCAATCTGGTATAAGTTTGTATAAGTTCACTTGACTTTGGGCCCCTCCACTTTTGTATAAGTTCAACACTTTGTAGTTGAGTTTCAACAACTCTCCACAGACGAAAACATCATCATTTTCTGCTTCTTTTTACTGTTTTAGAGAACTTATCTCTTCTCTCCTCTTGTGTTCATGAAAGATTCAAGATCTACACAATTTTAGTGAAGATTTTCTTACTTTTCTTCCATCAATCTTCTTATTTTTGCTATATCTTGCTTTTGTTCGATTTTCTTTTGTGATTTAGTTATGTGTGAGTAGTTCAATTATGGATTGTGGGAATGGTTGATTTAGAGGGATAGATGATGATCTTTTGATGTTTAGAGCAAGATTATAGAAGTTCTCATGTTTAGAAGTGGTCTTAAAGCTAGGATTGAACTAGCTACTCAATTTCTAGATCATGGTCAATTTACACTTGGAAGAGGTTTGGTAAATTGTCTAGAGGATTTCTAAACATGTTTTTGATTCTTAGCAAGGTGGAAATCGTGACTAAGAATCATTAATTGGCTTAAAAGGACATGTGTTTTATGCTTGTTGATAATTTGGTTGCAATTGGAAAATTAGCTAATTCAAATTATCAATGAAAGGTTTAGCATCATGGGAGTGAGTTAAACTATTTGTGTGTTCCCTGCCATAGAATAAGCTCATTGAGTGATTAGAAACATCATTAGTGAATCATCGAATACTCTTAATCGAATACCGTTCCATACGATCCATATCTTTATCTTCTTGTTTAAAACCGAGTTTAGTGTCTTGTTTTCTTTAATTATGTGTTCTTAAAACTAGCTTGCAATAATTTTAGTTGTCATGTATGTTTTTATTCTCTGTCTTTTATTTTAAGGTTTTATCGTAATTAATTCCTAGAACAAAAACCAAAAAAATCGTTTAGCTTAGCTTAAGTATTTTCTTGTATTCTTATTGTGCTGTTCTTTCTCTCTGTGGATTCGATCCCTAAGTACTAAAACGACACACCGTTATGATTGCGGTAGTCTACACATTAGGGTAATTGATGTGTTGAAAAACGACTTAATCAGCCGGTAAAGAACTCAACAGTAATATTGCATGCACTTCTTCCGAAACAGAAACCTTCACACTACTTAGACCAGATACGACCTTCAAGAAATCGTCGACACTCTGATCTATCGATTTCGAATCCACCATCTTGAAAGTGTAAAACTTGTGTTGCATATGAATACGATTTGGAAGAGTCTTAAGAGTTATATAACCTCTCAAGCGCAGTCCAGATCGATGCAGCGGTTGTGCATTCTTCAAGCTTTCTCAGAACATGATCCCCAAAATTCAGGATTAAGATGTTCATCGCTTTATCAGCTCGTTCCAGCTTCTCAGCTTCTTCCCTTTGCAATCTTTCTTTAAATGTATCTTCATCTTCACCTTTCTTCATTACGGATCTAGATCCAGAAGACGAAGATGTCGTTGTCTCCACCAACGCATCTTTTAGACCTAGAATCGACAGATGCGCAAGCATCCTCTTCTTCCACATTGAGAAATCTCCTTGACCGTCGAACCGAGCAATCTTCGATTTCACCATCGCCGATTCGCTCATCTTGGAACCTGGCTCTGATACCACTTTGTAAGGATCGATACACGAATCAACGAAACCAGCTCACAATCTTTGTCTCTCAGATTATCGATTATGAATCTCTCAATCTCTCAATCGCTCACGAAGAACACGAAGAACGAGAAAGAAAAACGGAAAGAAAAATGACACAGAGATTTACGAGTTCGGGCTCTCGATTTGAGATAATACCCTACATCTCGGCCTGGTGAATCAAGCAATCAACTATCGCAAGAGATTACAAGAATCATCACTCATCTCTATTTCTCTGTAACAGCTCTCGTACTTGAGCCCAGAAAAAAAAAGATAAGATTATATATACACCACAGGCTTTAACTCTAGTCAAAGTCAATTACATTTGAAGAGTCGGTTTTATACTTAACCGTAAACCATGAGAAGCACTTAACCGGCATTCCCAATTAGACGAACCTGTCTTTGGTTTAAGCTCCTGATCAAATTGATTTTCCATCATCAATACTAACACAATGGATGTTTCCTGGAGTAAGTGATTTGATCAACGTAATATGCTGAAACAAGCAGTAACAACCACTCAAAGAGCATGATACAAGTCACTTCTTTCATTCCATTCTCAAAATTTCCCCATCTCATTCCATCAACCCCGCGGTAATCTCCCGCAAATGCAGATTGTGATAACTCATATAGCCCACGGTACAAAGAAAAGCCAGGATATAACTCTATTGCAATGGTATCAGAGCCGAACCCAAAAACGAGTGTGGAGTCATGTGGGCTCACACCGTCAAGGGTAACGGTCTTGGTGCGCAACGAGGACGTTGCGCTCTGTGAGTGGGGTGATTGTAACATCCCGATTTCTGGTATATGCGGAGAGGCTTATAAGAATTGATTTGGCTACCTATGTCACCAAAGTGCACTTATTTTTTCAGAGAGAACTCCAGAGTTAAGAGGTGCTTGAACTGGAGCAATTTAAGGATGGGTGACCTACCGGAAACTGATTCGCGGTACCGTGTGAGTGAGGACAAAACACGAGGAAAGATCATGTCGTGATTGCAGGGTCAGTAAACAAGTCTTGCTAGCCTTCCGGACTAGCGCACCGGCCGTCGGACGAGGGTGGGGCCCACGGGCCGAGAGAGGGCGTGGGGCCCACAAGTAGGGGCGGTCGGGGCGTTATAGAATTGGAAAAGAAAGATTCCTAAGAGCCCGGTTCCAAAGACATATATGTATGCAATAACTGAATTTCAAATGAAAATGTAACAATTATGATCACCATTTGACGATTCTTGAATCAAAACCGCGATGATACTGTACCTGTAGCAGTTTTAACATCTGAAAACATTGCAGAGGCTAAAAAGGCGACTGATGTTTGAAGATTTATGCATATCAGGTAGAACACAAGCTGGATACTGTAGTCATTTAGCCTGAAGAAGTTTAACCCTGCAAGAGAAGTAAAAGCATCAAGAACAGAGAAGGAACATAGAAAGATTAGGAGTGAAATTTATTAGCAAATTCGATAAAGTTTGTGGTATAGTTACCGATGGCTGAACCGAATAACGCGAAGCACAATATGTATAGAAACGATATGAGAAAAAAATAAGTGTATGAAACTATCCAGTAAGGAGCATCACCAAGTCCATGCATTTTCATCATGATTCTTAACCTCTGTTGTTTCTCATAGACCAGAGTTGTTAACATCACCTATAATATGAGCCAGAGAAAACTGCGATGAAACCCGAGATGAGGAATGTTTTAAAATGTTTCAATGAGAGAATCTAAAGACTTACAGGGAATAACAACAGAAGACCCATGTGAAGAAGAGCGGGCCGATTAGAGAGGCGATGTCTAGGCTCAGTTTAGTCTCTGGTTTAGGCATTTCTTTGATATACTCAAAGAGTATCTTTGTCTCAGAACCTTTTAGGAACTCAAGATATGCATTAGATGCCTGCAAAATTACAGACAAAAACAAATATGAACTCAAAGTTATGTACTAAATGATAACATCTATATATCTTTTGAGTCTTATTTGATAATTCGAGTAGAGAAGCGATGTCTAGGCTTAGGCAAAAATGCACCAGATTGACTAAGCGAGGGACTCGAATCAGTCATAGGCCGAACCACTGTATCGTTCTTGTAGGTGGAGTTGTACCAAACACTAACATTGAGAATGTTTCTATTTGTGTTCTGAAAATCAAAGGCTATAAAATGAAAACGTAAGACACACAGCACTATTTAAAGAAGTATCCGCATGACGGCGTGAGACAAGATGATGATGACAAACCTGCAGCATACTCGTTGATCTTCTCGTCTGGATTTCCTTTTCGATAACCCTCGAATAGCTCTTGTTGACAACGGAAGAACTATTCCGCCACAGGTTTAATCCCCGGACACAGTTTATCCCTAGACTCAAGGGAAACACCGAAACACACCAGAAAGAAATCCTCTGTTTTTAAAAGCATTCCTGATTTCAATATTGTAAAATTTGGAAACTTTTTTTATACCTTTGGGGAAAGCAAGAGGTGATTGGTGAATTAAGATTGAGAAAGAAGAGTTTAGTGAGCATTCATGTTGGATGTTGTAGACGGGGAGATCTGAGATGAAAGCAGAGTCCATATAATTGGTGTATGCAGATAAAGATGATGAGCCCTGCACATATTTTAAAGCTAGAGGATGAGAAAACACAAAAAAGTATATTCAAGATGTGGTATTGTTTCAAGAACTTACCAAGACATAGTTAGCTAAATCTCCATCAAACTTGGATGAATCACTATACATGTTTTCCATTAGAACTAGCAAAACAAAACAATTGAACATCAAAAACAAATCAGTTTAAGTAGTAGTTCAATAGGGTTCATACTTTTTCCGAGCGACTGATTTTCCCCAGTGAAAAGAAGAGTTGCAGGGGAAGAACGGCTCGGGTATGGGGCCGCGGCTCGGTATTGAGGAGCCAGGATTTGAAGTAATGGAGTCCATTGTGGTGGATTAGGAATGGCAAAACGCTGCTTGCTCTGAAGTTGAATACCTTAACCCACAAGTTTTCTCATTTAAGCAGCCACATTGACCATGGACGTCGTTGAATTGAGCGTCGAAGAGCATCTGAACAACAAGGAGAAGTAAACAGAGGAAGAAAGGGATCGTGATGAGACGGACATTGCTCCATATGTTCCGTTTCTGCATTAAAGAACAAAAGGCAACAAAACCTCATCGTAAGTTTTTACTCTGTTTTAGCCTTTAAAGGTATATAAAGTAAGTCTCTGAGAAATTTTGAAAACCTGGAAAACTAAATTCTTCCTAAGTAAAGCGTTGGCTTGAGTCAAGAAACTTGCATGACTCAAATCCTCCATTACAGAGGATGTAAGAAGATTTGATAAAGTCGAATAATTTTTTCCTGGAATCTCGAAATGTCTTCTTGAATGTATACTATAACAACACCAAGAAGGGCATACAATATTACAATTCTAGTAGCTTAAGATAATTATTATCAATAAAATGAAGAAATAAGAGATTACATTTTTAAAATATACACGTTACTGAAGTGGCATACTGGTATTGGACACTGGCACCGTGTTTTCTTGCAACCTCTTTTTCGTGTAGGTCAAGTAATAGTCTTACTTGCATCACTCACCCAAGAAATATACTCCTTACCAATACTCATACAAATATTCATATAATAAGAAAACTATGGGTTTTATTGCCACAAAAATCTCAAGCTATTTCTATTTAAGCTTTTTTCTTTTCTTAGGACGCCAAATAAGTTCCTAATTTGATAGATGATATATGAAATCCGCATTGATATGATATGTGTATTCAATTGAAATTGATCACTGACCTGAACCAACAGATAAATAATTCACAAAATTGTAAATATATTTCCAGTAATATACACAAAATCTTACAATCACTAACTTTGTATCATATAGTGGCAATTTAACATGCACACACAAATATTGACCGCCAATCTAAGAAGATTAAGAGAAGACATTAAAGGCCTGGCCGGTTCTAGCAACCTTGATGAAAACATCTTCAAGAGTTGTGTCCACAAGTCCCCAAGCGAACACCGTAAAGTTGCTCTTGGCCTTCTCCACTGCCTGAAACACCTCTGAAATTCGCACCTCCTCCTTTGGGAGCTCAAACTTCTGAGTCCCTGCGATGTGATAGATCCTCTTGGCGTTTGGGGAAACATCTTGAATCAGCTTCTCTACGTTTCGCTCGTGTTTTGAAGATGTTGTCATTGTAAACACATAAGATCCACCATACCTACCCTTCAGCTCTTTTGGGTTGCCAATGCATTGCAAGCTTCCGTCTACGAAAATCCCTAATCGGTCACAAAGAAATTCTGCTTCTTCCATTGAGTGGGTTGTGAGGATTATGGCAGTGTTTTGCTTTGCACGCTTGATGACAGTCCATAGGTTCTTTCTCGAGGCTGGATCAAGTCCTGTGCTTGGCTCATCCATATAAACCACCTTCAAAGGACAAGAAAAATGAGCTCAGCTCTCTATTTCTAAAGACCGTGGTTAAAAATAGTAAGAGAATTGGTGTACCTTAGGATTCCCGATAAGTGCAATGGCTACGCTCAGTGATAGTGGACTTTTTATGGTCCGCACAATTACCCACTGTGCACAATGCCTCAATCTAATGGCATGTCATTGCAGCACTTTGGGATCGAATCCACAAGGAAATAAGAACGACGCACTAAGAATACAAGACACTATCTAATCTAAGCGATAATTGGGGATGGGTTTTTTATCGAACAAGTGAAACATACAGAAATTTAATACGTGACAGGACACAATTTCAATTCCAATAAACGAGAAGCAAAGTAATCGAGAGAACGTTTAATATCGATTTAAACAAACGAATTCTCGGGTAAAGTTAACGACTCAGGTGATCCTTTAATCTATTCAAGATGCTCAAACATTCGACTAAATACCTCTTTAGGCCTTAGAACACTACTAAAGATTAATCCACGTCCATGGTATTAACCCCTTTCTTAGTCATAAACCGTCATAAACGTCCGTTCGCGATTCTATGGCTAACAAGTAATGAACACAAGTCTAAATAGCCACAATTCACCTTAGACTACAACTTCCGTTGGCTAAGATATGAAAAGCACTCATTAAATTCGTTCAAGACTTTCATCAAGCACCTTCCGGGTGATGAAACTCCCTAGGTTCTAGATCAACTAGATCAAGGTCAATCTAGCATTAAGAACACTTAATGAACAAGTATTTCAAGTAATCTAACTCCTAAACATCAAGAACAAACCTAGAATCACCATAATCTACTTCACCCAAGAATCCTAAAAGAACTACTCACACATAGCTAAATCATAAATATAAACCGTACAAATGAAATCCATAAGCAAAATAAGAAGAAAAGTAGAAGAGGATTCAAGAAAACTTCACTAGATCTTCTTAGGATTACAAATCTTCAAAATCAAGAACAAGGTTTTCTCTCTAGAGTTTTTGTTCAAAGTGATAAAAGTTACCAAGATCTGGTCCAGAGACCAATAATTATACAGCTTTTGGCGTCCAAAGTCACCAAAAATTAGGTGAAGTAGAGAAAAGACGTTTTTGCACTGTTTTAGAAGACTGGTTTTCGGTTTGATACGTCTTCACTAAATCCGCCATAACTCTCTAACCACAGATCGAAATGACTTGAAACTACTTCCATTGGAAAGCTAACTCAAATACCTACAACTTTCATGAAGACCGCGGAAGCTAAATCTAAATGGAAATCCTTCTTCTGAGTCGATCTGTAGAGCACTTCGGGTGGTTTCGGCCCAAAAAATGGTCAAAGTAGGGGATCGATCGATCCAGATGATGGGATCGATCGATCCCAAAAAATAATGAGATCGATTGATCTGGGAAATGTTCGATTTTTGGGATCGATCGATCCACAAGGTTGGATCGATCGATCTGGTCTCCTTCCTCCTCTTGCTTCTTTTGCTTGCCAGACTAGACCATCGTCACGAAAATTGTCATAACTCTTGATCGCACCGTTGGAATGGCCTCAAATAACTTCCAAATGAAAGCTAATCCATTGATCTATCTTATGTCAAAATATGCGCTCAATCCATCGGTGGAAAGTCCTTCATCCAATGCCAAACTTCTGACGTCTCAACCTGATCCTGCATCTCTGTATTCCGCAATGACCTTTTATGATGGCTATCCTCACTCCTCCAACTCCTCTGACTCCAAGAACACCTGAAAATGGCTCAAACAGGCCAAAAAGAATGCAAAGACAACCTAGGATATCTAAAATGCATTGAGACTCAAGTTGGACCTAAATGCATGAAAATATCCCAAAACTATACAATGCGGGATCAGAACCTATGAGAATAAAGCCCTAAAAACAAGTAAAATATGGTGTTATCACTCAGCCGCCTTTTCATACCTCCGCTGTATTTTCCAGCATGTTTGTCGGCAACTCCTCCGTGGAAAAGGTTCACGCTCTTAAGAGACTCTTCCACAGCCTAATGAAAGGTAAATAACGATGAGATATATATCATCACTGAACTGACGTTTCGAAAACTTTTGGAGTAATACAGAAGAGAAATACTTGTTTGAGATCAGAGCCTTTAAGATTCTTAAGTCTCCCGTAAAACAGCAGATGTTCCCTTCCTGTCAGCGTCTCCCAGAGCAAACTGATATATAGCAAACAATAAGAGAACGAACAATGAGAAACTGCTTATGTGTTCTTTCCTGGCGAAGAAAAAAATGAAATGAGTTTCAAGAATTTAATTACTCGTGTTGTGGGCATACGCCCATGCTGGTGTATACTCTGTCCATATCACTGCATATATCCAAACCTTGAACAAGCCCTGTCCCAGATGTTGGTTTCAGGAGGCCAGTCATCTGGAGGAAAATACAGTATATATTACTAAGGCTGCAATATCGATAATCTGAAACACAATACTAAGGCTAAAAGATAGAATTTGTTGATCAGAAATGATGTTAGAAGCTAAGCTCAATTGAAAGCACAAAAGATTTTGTTCATTTGGGTACTGACCATATTGATGAAGGAGGTTTTGCCAGCACCATTGGGCCCTAACATGCCGAAGCATTCTCCTGAAGGCACAGCCAGAGATAACCCACGAACTGCCAACTTCGGTGGGTTTCCATCCCTACCAGGATACACCTTCTTCAAGTTATCACATACAACCGCGTGGCTTGTGCTCGGCTCAAGCATCAACTGCTCGACTTTTTCTCTCTGGTTTGAACAATTTATTTATCAGAACCAGAATTATCAAGAACATGGAATACATTGTGAATACTTTTGTCATACCTCCTGAGTGACATCTGGTTTTTCCATTTCAACGAAGACTTTGGAGCCTTGCCTCTGCAAACTAGGCCTTCGCAGAGAAGAGGATTTCTTGAAAGGGTTTTTCAAGAAGAACAACAGGTCTTTTCCGGATGAAGAAATCTTATCGATATAGTATGCTGCAATGAGTGTGACAAACCACTCGATGATGATGATGTAAAAGATTTCATCCATTGCACTGTCACTGAAATCTTTCCACTTCATTCCATCTGCCCCTCTCAGGTTTCCCCGGAAAGCAAACTGTGAGAATTCATACAGCCCACGGTATAAAGAGAAGCCAGGATACAACTCCATGACAATAATCCACCCTCCTGGAAAAGTATAATTGGTTTGCAGTCGTTGTTCAGTTGTGAGAATAAACACATAAATGAGTGTATTAAATATCATTCCTCAAGTTAATCTTGATAACTTACTAGGAAATGATGAATCTTCAATCAGAAACTGGAGCAGAAACAAGCCCAAAAGTCCAGATCCAACCACGTATATAAGAGCAGCAACTATAATTTAGACATAAGAGCCCATAAATTCCTTTAAACCCCAAATGTTCTTGAACAAATTCAAGAAGTAAGATTTTTGTACCTGTTGATGTCTTGACCTTTGAAAATATTGAAGAAACTAGAAAGCAAAGGGAGATTTGCAGATTTACATAAAGAAAATAGAAAGTGAACTGGATACTGTAGTCATTTAGCCGAAAGAACTTGAGTCCTGCAAGGAAATTTTTCTAAATAAAAAAAACATAATGTAAGAAGTGTATTGACACTGAGGCTTCAATTACCTATTGCTGACCCAAATATCATCAGGCATATAAAGTACAACATGGATATGGTAAGAAAAAAGGCGTAGGAAATCATCCAATATGGGCCATCTCCTAGCCCATGCATTTTCATTATGATTCTTAGACGCTCTTGTTTCTCATACACCAATGACGACAAGATCACCTGCATACAAATGCCGCTAAGTAATTTAAGTTCATAGAAAGCCTAAAGTATGCAGTCTATTAAAAGCAGACTTACAAGGAACAGAAGAAGAATAATCCATGTGAAGAAAAGGGGGCCAACTAGAGACGCGATGTCGAGACGAAGTCTAGTTTCTGGTTTAGGCATTTCTTTGACATATTCGAACAACATCCTTGTTCCCGGGCCTTGCAGAAACCGAAGGTAAGCATTTGACACCTGCAGTTTGGCAAAGTGTAAGCATCAGTTCAATCATGAATAGGGTCGCACATGGAAAAGAGCATATTGAGAATGATGAGGATGTCTTAAGTACATTGTTATTTTCTTACCAAGTTTACTGAGCGGGAAACTCGAACCAATGTTGCAGGCCTATTATTTGAATCTTTCTTGTATGTTGAATTATACCAGATGTGCACATTGAAGTTTTTCCTATCCGTGTTCAAGAGATCGTATGCTAAGGCAACAAGAAGCAGAAAGGAAGAGTCAAAAATCTCATTGTCCATATTAAACATGGTATACATAAATGACAGAGAAGTTGAACAACCTGCAGCAATCTCATTTACTTTCCCCTCCGGATTTCCTTTCCGATAACCCTTGAATATCACATCATTGACCTCTATGGAGCTATTTCGCCAGAGATTCAATCCTTGAGCACAACTCAATTCTGGTTTTGACACAACCATTAAGTTAATCGACTGGAACAATGTCTCCTCAGAAGATAACTTTGAGTGAGGACAAAATACGAAAGAAAGAAATATTATGTTTAACAAACTTGGGATATGTATACAGGGAAACACCACCAGGTTACATAAGCTAACACTGATACAATTTCTCCTTAGAACTGCAGAAGTATCTAAAACATTCAGTAACATCTATATGATCGGAAACTTAATACCTTTCTGAAACTCGAGAGGTTTTTGTTCGAATGAGAATGGCAACGTAGCGTTTGGAATGCACCGAGATCGGATATTGTAGATGGGAAGATTTGAGGCAATCCCTGGATCAAGATAATTGGTGAATTTTGCCTCTGCTTCTGTACCCTGATAAAATGAGCTCAAAAAAAAAAGCTAAGACACAGATGTACGCACTTCATAATGGAAACAAACAGAATTCGACCAGAGGACTTACCAAGACATTGTTGGCTAAATCCTGCAAGAGCCCAGAGGAGTTCACCGTTACAGAACTAGTTAGCAGATTCCCATATAAGCCTAGAGAAAACATGAAGATTAGTTCCTCCTAGAGAAAACAATATAGACCACGCCCAAAGAAGAAGAAGACAAAGGGGGAGAAAAGCGGCATACATACTTGCTCCAAGGGAATCGTTATTCCCAGTAAAAAGTATGGTTACAGGACAAGATCCTGTTCTTCTGCAAGTGTCATCAGGTAGGTCATTGTTTTGGAGGACACTGGAAAGAACAGCACGGCTTTCAGGACGCGGAATTTGTAACAACGGAGGCCATAGTGGAGGACTAGTGATGGAACAAAAGAATGCTTGATCCGGAGACGAATATTCTATACCGCAAGGCGTCTTTTCGCACTTGGCGTCTCCATTCGTGACAGTACATTGACAACCACATCGATTATCATCAGCGTTATTAACATATGTATCGAACAGGACTTGAATTGCCACTAGAATGATGCAGAGGAAGAAAGGGATCATGATAAGCCGAACATTGCTCCATGTATTCCGTTTCTACAACCATACACATACATATATACACAGTCGAATTAGAACTATCGAAAATACTAACAATTCATATAGCAGAAAGTTTATTTGGATTCAGGTTTTCAAAGACTAAGCAAAGCGTTTGCAATCTCTTATTTATAAATTGATTCTCGCAATTAAAATCAATGGATGTAGAACTTGAGAATACTTATATCTAATTACACTGATATTCATAGCAAATATCTGTAATTATGTCCGATATTGATAAATCAGCCTTTAATTTGATTATCAGGTTCCCTAAATAGCGATAAGATCTCCAAAACACGATATACTCTCACATCAGACGTTTCTACGTACGTACACAAAACGGAACTCGTATACAGAATAGTGATACCGTAGAAGAAACGAAAACGCAAACCTGATAGGTTAAGTTTTTCCTAAGCAAGGCATTGGCTCGCGTCGAGAAACTGGCAGGACCAGGATCCGCCATTGATGAAGAAGAAGAAGATTCGGTAATCTTCTCCTTCTCTCTGTTTCTTCTATTTTACTCTTCTTCTATTATTATCAGCTGTTTTTCTCAAATATATTATTAGTTTTTGGGATTTTTTTATTTTTATTTGGGTCAAACAAGAATAAAAATGTGATTTTCAACGAAATCAAGAAAGCGACCATCGTGAAATCTTCAATGTAAATTTTGCACGAAGCTGCGAAGGAGTGATCCCACGATCATAAGATTCTTCAACTAGGCCAAGAGGGAGAGTTTCGATTATTATTGTTTATATTGAATAAAGTTTTTAATTGACATGTTATATGTTTAATGTGTCATCTCAGACGTAATCACTTGTGAACGCAATGATTAAACTACTGAATTTAAATGTCTCACGTAAAAGTGTCAGGTAATTTAGTTGACTATGATATTATGTCAATTCTTAAAAAAATAATAATAATAATAAAAAAGGGTGAATTTCATGAATATTATGTTTGAACCAAAGAATTAGTCATCTACCATAGAAAAGCAGCTAATTGAGAAAATAACATTAGTCAACTGTCCAAAGGATAGGAAAATGTCGAAAAGATCCTTGCACATGTGTCTGCAAAAACTGTAACATTTTCTCTTTTTTCTGTCACTAGTTTACAAAACAGATGACTATTTTTTTCTCTCTCTTTTAACAAACCAGATGACTAATTTATAATCACGACAACTTTAAATCACTAGATCTAACAGTTAGTTAACTATATTCACACACATGTACATGAACTATCGCATAAAATAGTTAACTATTCATTTAGTAAACACCACTGAAACAAATAGTCAACTACATTCACACACATGTACATGAATTATCGCACAAAATAGTTAATTACTCATTTAGTAAACACCACTGAAACAAATAGTCAACTACATTCACACACATGTACATGAACTATCGCACAAAGTAGTTAACTACTCATTTAGTAAACAACTACTGAAACAAATAGTCAACTACATTCACACACATGTACATGAACTATCGCACAAAGTAGTTAACTACTCATTTAGTAAATACCACTGAAACAAATAGTCAACTACATTCACACACATGTATAGAAACTATCGCACAAAGTAGTTAACTACTCATTTAGTAAACACCACTGCAACAAATAGTCAACTACATTCACACACATGTACAAGAACAATCGCACAAAGTAGTTACCTACTCATTTAGTATGGAGAGGAGAAAAGCCAAAGAAAGCAATAAAGTTTTTTTTTTTAGGAGAAAACATGGAGAGAAGAGAGAGAAAATAAATGTGTAAAGAGAAAAACAGAGAAAAAGTTAAAAAAATTTATTTATTTATTTATTTATTTAAATAATGGTTAAAAGGTGGAAATGTACAAGNAATTTTGACCCACAAACATGTTATCTCACCTAATTTCCCTAAAAAAACAACCTTGTTTATGTCAAATTCAAACCAAATTTTACCATGTCGTAGTTACTTGGAGAAGAAGCAATGCATGATGCGCTATAAAAACAAAACAAAAACAATTAGTATAAGAAAAGTCTATTTAATACGAAGAAGTCTTCATTTACCAATAGATTTTTGTTTTTCAGATATTTATTTGCCATTTACTCCTTTATCTTTGATATGATGTGTGGGGGTGAAAATTCCACCCACTAAAACAGATCCAATAACCCAATGATAAAAGGGTCGACAAAGTCAAATGTATAGACAAGATGACGAGCCGGATTGAAAGGTCCACCGGGATGAAGTTTACGGTCAAAGGAAAATAAATGCAAATCTGTTAGTCAACTCCGACGAGACCAAAGACTCATTCAACCGGTGAATTAAAGAGACTGAATGTAACAGACATAAGCTCCGAATTAAAGACCATTCATGGCGAATCAGACGTAGTAAATGAAGACTTTAAACACGAACTCGGAATATAATGCAAGGACGAGGGCAAAGAGCAACATAACTTCTTCCATCCGCAACGAGCTCTACACTTAAACATTTATCAATTCTTTATTCTTGTTCTTGTAAAAACACTCTTGAGATCGAAATACTAATCCTAGATTACTCCGCAATTCTTTGTCCAAATATGCTGTTTGATCTAGTTTGGTCTCCTCGAACAACAAATTTTCTGTTTATTGTTCGATAGTCCCTCAGATCTTTTGTTATTAAAGATAAGACAAAGTCCTCCGTTTATTCATATTTACAAATTTTGACTGTTGTAATTCCAGCTACAACAATATGCAATATTGAAAAAATAAAATTAAGAGAAATATCCTAAAATAGCACCAGTTTTTGTTTCAAACCTAGCACACCAAATTTTAAATCCCGAAAATAGCACAAATAATTATGTGTAAATAATTGTTTATCCTAAATAAATTAGAAATTAAATTAAAACATAATGATTGGGTTCTCTATTTTTCATTTATGATTTAGTTTTCCCAATTAGGAAAAGAGTTTTGAGATATTTTCTTATTGAATTTGTGTAATTAGGGCTGGAATCGGATCGGATATCCGGGAAAATTGGAGTATCCGTATCCGTATCCGTATCCGTATCCGTATCCGTATCCGTATCCGTATCCGTATCCGTATCCGTATCCGTATCCATAGTATCCGCTATTTTCCTATCCAAATCCGAGATCTCCGGATATCCGGTGGGCGAATATCCGTTAAAAAATCCGATCGCCACAGATATCCAGATCCGTATCCGGGTTTTAAACTTAAAATTTTAAAATCTTCAATCTTAAACCTTTAACAAGAAAATGTGATAATAAAGAACGACAAAATAACATCTGAGCTATGTTTAATACATCACTAAGCAAAAAAGATGATCAAGTAGCAAAAGATTTTAAGTCGTGTATGTTTAATACATCATGTAGCAAAAGCTTGATCAAGTAGGATGTATCGTCAAGTCCAAGAACCATTCATCTTCAAAAGCCTTCCTGCATACTCTGAAATATGAGTTTTATATTAGATGGATATATAGAAAACACAAGAAAAAAATACAATGGTTAAGTATTAAGAGTCAAAAGAAAACCAGAAATTATATAAGGTTTGTTTCATCTAGTACATCAAATATTGTCAAAATAAATATCCAATTTGGTCAATGAGTTGCAGTACCTATATTCGCAATTCAAGTATGATCATGGCTGAATCTGGTCTTCACTTCTATAAGATATAACAATCATCAGTACTTAACAAAGCTTTCAAAATCCAAAGTTACAATAAATAAATAATACATGAATACCTGATTCGATATTCTCAAGCTTAGCTACCAATTCTTCTGCATTTAAATCTTCAGCATTATCACGATACCAATCCTGAGTGCAAATAAGAGCTTCAACGGTTCGTGGTGTTAACGAACTGCGAAAGCGATCTAATACCCGACCGCCGGTACTAAATGCAGATTCTGATGCAACAGTTGACACATGTATATCAAGCAAATCTCTTGCCATTAGTGATAAGACTCTATATTTAGAACATGTTACTTTCCACCAATGTAATATATTAAAACTTGGATTCTTTCTATTCTCCCGAACATCATCCATATAAGACTCTAGCTCTGATTTTATATCAGCCTCTTCACTTTCCTCAGCATGATCAAACATGGCATCCATCAGCGGATGTCTTTTCTCTTTTTTCTTAGAACCTGGCGATGGTTTTCCTTTCTTTTGGGGAGATTTCAATGATTCTTGCGACTCTAGCTCTGATTTATAATATTCATATAATATGTCAATCGCTTTTGTGATCTTGCCAATCAAGCAGCTAGCCTCAGATGCAGGGTAAGTTCTTTCAATCATCCACTTCACCCATCTCATTTTGTACCGGGGATCAAGAACTGCAGCAACATGGATCAACATATTTGTATTATCAAAATTTCTCCAATATTTATAAAACTTGAGCTTCATTTTCTGAGCCATAGCTTTCTTGTGTCCATCCTCCATCATGTCCATCTTCATTATCATCCAACCAATTCCGAAAATCTCTTTCATATATGTATTACTAGTCACATATTTCGACCCAGAAATATTCACGGTAGCATCATAAATATACTACAAGATAAAGGATAATGCACTAACGTAACACCAATCAGCATCACTGGGTGTACCTCCACAAATTTTGATAAGTTCTGACAAGTACTTATCATCTTCTAGCTCTAGCATATCAAATCTTTTCTTCAGTTCCACAGCAGATTGTAACATCAAAAATGTTGAATTCCATCTTGTTTCAACATTTAAACAAAGACCAGCTTTACATTCAACTTTTTAAATCTCCAAACACTCTTTAAACCTCTTCAGCCTATTAGGAGAAGATCGAACATACCTAACAGCTGATCGGATCTTCAAGACTGAATTATGCGCCTCCTGAAGACCATCTCTCACAATCAAACCCAAAATATGGGCACCACATCGCATATGAAGAAATTTTGCATCCAATATACTAGTTCCCCATGAAGTCAACTTTCTTTTCAAGTACTTTATTGCAAGATCGTTGGAGCTAGCATTATCTACTGTAATGGTGAACACTTTACTGATTCCCCAAAAAAAAGACACTTTTCAACCATTTTACCAACTGTTTCTCCAGCATGATTATCAACTAACCAGAAATTAATGATTCTTTTGTGTAACTTCCAACTTTCATCAATGTAATGAGCTGTTAAGCACATGTAGTTCATATTCTGTACGGATGTCCATCAATCCGTAGTCAAAGAAATACTACCTTTATAGTTCCTAAAATTTTTATAAGTCTTCTCCTTTCCTCCTCAAAAATCACCAAACAATCTTTAGCCACTGTTTTACAACAAGGGATATCAAAACGAGGTCGAGCAATGCTCATAAATCGTTTAAATCCCTTGTGTTCAACAAATCTATGAAGGCAACTCATCCATAATAATCATTTTTACTAATGCCTTACGAGCTGCAGGTTGACTGAAAGCTAAGAAGATGGTACTGTACTTCCTGAAATCCCATTTGTTTGATTCTGGTGAAATAAAGTTGACTGTTTCAACTTTTTACCATCATTAGAGACTTATGGACATAGCATTTTGCATGCACGTGTGTGATTTAACATTGCACTAATTGTGGAACCAAACTTAGTTCTACAACTAATCAATTGAGAACAATGCATACACTTTGCCTTATCAGGAATATCATACTAAGTAAAATGCAACCAGACTTTAGACCTTTTTTTGTTACCTCCGAAGTTGTTGAAGATTCAGTCTCTTGGGTTTTTTTATGAGTTTCCGGTTGAGATCTTTCAGCAGCAGCACCACAAATTGCTATGGATTTTTGAGTTTCTGGTTTAGACCTTTCAACAGCAGCATCACAACTTGATGTGGATTTTGTAGCATCGTTGTCGATAGATTCCATCTAAACAAAGAACAACCAGCTCATTATAAATAATTATAAACAATTATAAACAACCAGCTCATAATAACCCAACTAAGAAGGAAAGTAGAGCACATAATTTTTTTTTTCTAATTTATCAAAATAGGAAAGACAAAAAGTAGCAAAAGTTGAATAGAGAGAGACGTGAAGTGGCCCAGATGAAAAAAAGAAAAAAAAGAAAGAGAGACGTGAAGTTACCTTACAACACTAAAGAGACTATGATAAGTCTCGACAAGCAAAAAAATGGTGAAGATCAGAGAGCTGGTGACTAAGACAGTGCGTAGAAGAAAGTCGCCAGATTGAAAAATATCGAAATAAGGATTGGAAGTGGCTAGATTTAGGTTTGTCTTTAGTCGGTTCTGGATTTAAACCAGTGAATTGGGCTTTATTGTATTGGGCTTGATTGTAATTACATTTGAAGTTAAAATTGGGTATTAAAACGGATATCGGATATCCGATCCGAAATTTACTTATTATCCGTATCCGTATCCGTATCCGTATCCGTATCCGTATCCGTATCCGTATCCGTATCTGTATCCGTATTCGTATCCGTATCCGTATCCGTATCCGTATCCGTATCCGTATCCGTATCCGTATCCGGCGGATATGCTATTTTACTATCTGTATCCGTATCCGGACTACCCGGATATCCGAAATTTCGGATCGGATCGGAGCGGATCTAGGATCGGATATCGGATAATAATTCCAGCCCTATGTGTAATTATTGGAAATTTAAACTAGTGATACTAAGTTAGAAATAAAAACTTAAAAGTGTGCTATTTTAGACAAGTGCACAATTGCCCATTAATTAATGAGTGATTTACACTCTATAGCACATTGACAAAGTGTGTTTACAAAAAATAACACATTATATAACTCTAACACATCAACCAGATTCTAGTAGATAAAATGACTTAATTACTCTTCAACACATTCTTTATTTCTCTTTATCTTTCTCTTTCTTCTTCAACTCACACGCTTCTTCTTAGTTTTTCATTTCTCTCTCTTCGATTTTGGATCTTCTTCTCTTCGAATCTTCTCTTCTTTCCCATCTCATTCTCAAAATTGAAGGATTATTCAATTTTGAACTCAGCTCCTACAATCCTATTGGTCACCCTTCCAACATTTTTCCAAAAGTAAAATGGTCTTAGTATTTACTTTTTTTTTTTTCTTAAAAAAAACGAAAAAGAAAATTTCACTACTAAAAATAAAGCATAGAATTGGGTTGACGATCTATTTTCCCATCAAAACTTTCATATAATAACACATCTACACAAAATTAAGCCCTAGTTCCGTTTCTCAATCATTAGAAAGTTCGAAACCTATTTCCACAGTTCAAAACTTGTTTATCCACAAATGTCGATTTTATCGGTTACTGTTCACAAACCAAACATAACCGATCAAACCAGATCCTAAACTGAACTAAAATCGATTTCAACCAAATCCAACCCAGAAAACCAACCCGTAAAGCCAAAAGTCTCCTTCTTCTCCACCCGACTTTTTTTTGTTGGAATTTTT
>PKMM01017926.1:155904-195155 GCA_002933915.1 Eutrema heterophyllum
ATATATATATATATATATATCGTTCCATTTTTAGAAAAGAAGCTCGTGTTATGGAAATAAATGGTGATGTCTAATAATTAAGTATATGTTTTCACTCAAAACTTTGCCCAAATATTGAATCGACGAAATAAACTACTTTCTATGTTAGATGTGCAAAAGTATTTCACATGCATTAATAAAATTTTATAAGTATTATATATATATATATATGTCTTATAAATTTATTTGTTATTTTAAGACGTGCATACGTATAACGAAAAAAAAAAAAAAAATAGAAAATGTTTGGTCAAACTTTTGGTCTATATATTATCGAAGGTCATTTGCCTATGAAACGAATTGGAGTATCTAACCAATTTAACGCCACAATTTTTTTCTTTCATCGTTTGCGTTTGCATTTAAAATTTACAAATGAAGATTAGAATATTATTACACGTAAATTTACAAGGAAAGATTGAGATTGATCAAGAAAAGAAATTAAAAGAGTTCTTAATTAAGAAGTTTGAGCAACCTTTACAAAGACATCTTCAAGAGTTGTGTCTGCAAGTCCCCAAGCAACCACCGGAAACATCATCTTAGCCTTCGCCACTGCCTGAAACACCTCAGCGATCTTCGTCTCCTTCTTTGGCAGCTCAAACTTCTGAGTCCCCGAGGTTCGATAAATCTTCTTTGCATTCTCAGAGATGTTATGCACTAATTGCTCCACTTCTTGCTCGTGTTCCTCTGAGGTTGTCACAGTCAATACATAGGATCCTCCAAACCGACCCTTCAACTGTCATTAAGGTTTCAATATAAAACTTTCTTTGGATTTTCTGATGAATTTCGATACAATAATTAGCTGAAGTTCATGTTTTGAACATTGGTCGTTATTACGGTTATTCTTTGTTTCCACTTATTTAAGTATAAGATGTATTGTTAGTTTTTACCTCCTTTGGTTTGCCTATGCATTGCAAACTTCCATCGACGAAAATTCCAAGACGATCACACAAAACTTCTGCTTCCTCCATTGAATGAGCTGAAACACAAAACCAGAGCTGAAGTATTTCTTTTGTGAAGACATAAAGAAGCAGAGCAAAAGGAAGGTTAGATGACTCTACTGGTGAGTATTATCGCTCCTTTTCGCTTTGCCCGTTTCACTACGTCCCATAAACTCTTCCTCGAGGCTGGATCAAGCCCTGTACTTGGCTCATCCATGTAAACAACCTTGAAAAATTTACTCAAAAGACTTTGTTACATATAAGAAGTTAAAAGACATATCATAGATGTCTAGATATCAAGAGAGGTTTCTAGTTACTTTGGGGTTTCCTATAAGAGAAATGGCGACGCTGAGCCGTCTCTTCATCCCTCCGCTGTATNTTCCAAGACGATCACACAAAACTTCTGCTTCCTCCATTGAATGAGCTGAAACACAAAACCAGAGCTGAAGTATTTCTTTTGTGAAGACATAAAGAAGCAGAGCAAAAAGAAGGTTAGATGACTCTACTTTTTTTTTTGAATGAATGTTAAATTTATTATTCAGAACAAAAAAAAGACTTTGTTTACTGCAAGGGCCACGTTCGTTTAAGAGATAGAAAATATTACATACACAGATTTGGAGGAGATGACTGCGGCTATGTTCTACTTGCGAACCAAGCAACCATAGCTTCCTCATATCTCGAATCCTTTCTTCTTATGGTGGTGATTCTGTTTTTCACATTTTTTTCGATTAACAAGATGTGATGTCTTGGTTGCTTCGGCGAATCCCCATGACAACGACCATTTCGTTCCCTCCATACGTAGTTGACAACGTTCTGAAAAACGTACCGTAGAAGGAATTTCCCTATTATTGATCCCCCTGAAGAAGATAGGAGGTCCAAAACAGGGCTCCAATCCGATGTATAATGCCGGCCAAGGAGACCCAACGACAGGTTACTCCAAATTTCCTTCGAATAATCACAAGAGAAGAATAGATGATCTCGACTTTCGAGAAAAGCATTACACAACACACATGTTCCTGTTATTCCCGGGTTCCATAACTTCATCCGCTCACCTGTGGATAATCTGTTTAGAACCGCAAGCCAAGAAATGAATGAAAGTTTTGGTGTTCTATGTTGGAAGATTCCTTGTTTCCAATCCACTTTTTGCTTCTCCTCCCTTAAACTCATCAAAGTGTCTTTTGAGCAAAACCGGAACTTGTAACTTCCATTTTTTCTTCTCCATAGTGGACGGTCCTGCTGTGTAGACCTGATTAATTTTTTTTTTTCAATTTCCTCTTCAATCTTGTATAGTAACATACCTCGATGTGCCCTTGAACGATGAGATTCCAGGACCGAAGAAACGTTGTCGAAAGCTGCAATACCAAGGTCGATAATGCCTCTTGCTCCCGTGAGATCCAACAGAGGCCCAAGATCAGACCAATTATCAAACCAGAAGAGAGTATTCGATCCATTTCCAGTTTCGATATTGAAGAATGATTTTGCCAAATCTCTGAATTTTAACAATTTTTTCCACATCCAAGATCCAGCTTTTGATGTTTGGTTCTCTCTCAATGACAAGAAATTACCGACCCGAATCAGAGAATAATTTATCCAATTCACCCATAATGAGTTGTCCATAGAGACGAGACGCCAAATTAGCTTTAGACAACAAACCTTGTTTATGTCGTTAAGGGATCGTATGCCCAAACCCCCTTCCTCCTTTGGTGTACATAAATCTTTCCAAGCAACTTTTGATTTCCTAGTGCTTAGCACCGGGCCTGACCACAAGAAAGCCGAGAAAAGGCTCTCTATATCTTTTATACAACTCTTAGGAAGACGGAATGCTGAGAGCCAGAAGTTGGTGATTCCCGATAAGACTGAGTTGATAAGTTGTACTCGTCCTGCATAGGATAGAAATCTTGCTGTCCAAGTCCCAATTTTCACTCTAATATTTTCCAGCAAAGGAGCATAGTCAGATTTTGTCATTCTTCTTGACAAGAGTGGAAGACCAAGGTATTTGACTGGTAATGAACCGGTTTCAAGATCAAAACTGTTTTGAGAATTGTTTGGGACTCCACCATAGAACACCGTCGATTTTTCCCTGCTAATATCCAAGCCTGAAATTTTGGCAAAATCATCAAACACCCTCATAATGCCTTCCATAGATCTCCTACTACCATCTGAGAACACCATTATGTCATCTGCGAAGCATAAATGGGTAATCTCCAAATTTTTACATCGAGGATGATATCCAAAAGCTCTTGAAGCTCCAGCATTATCTAACATCTTGGATAAAACATTCATTCCAATCACGAACAAGTAGGGAGAAAGAGGGCAACCTTGTCGAAGACCTCTACTACTCTGAAAATAACCCGCCAACTCTCCGTTTACTTGGACCGAGAATGATGGAGTTGATATACACTTCATAATCCAATGAGTAAACCGATCTGGAATACCGACTGCCATAAGAATATTTCTAATGAATGACCATTGGATTGAGTCAAATGCTTTAGAAATATCCATCTTCATTGCACATCGAGGACTGATTTTTTCGTTGTGGTAGTCTTTGACTAGCTCCGTTGCTAGGAGGATATTCTCCATCAATAGTCGATTTTTCACAAACGCTGATTGGCTAAGCGAAATGAACCCCGAGAGAATTGCTTTCAGTCGGTTCGCAAGGATCTTAGATATTACCTTGTAGAGAACGTTACAGCACGAGATGGGACGGTAATCCTTCATACCTTTGGCTTCTTGTTTTTTCGGAATTAGTGCAAGAATTGTAGAGTTAATACCTTTTGAGAGAAAACCCATTAGGAAGAAGGATTGGATAGCCACGTTGAAATCATGTCCAATTATTGGCCAAGCCGCCTTGTAGAATTTAGTTGTATAACCATCTGGACCCGGAGATTTGTTATTTCCCATTGAGAAGAGAACCTTTTGGATTTCCTCCACTGTTACTTCCTTAACCAATTCCGTCTTCTCACCATCTGAACATCTGAAATCCAACAAATCTGAGAGAGAACGAGGCGTGATACCTTCGAAATTTGGTTGCTCCCTGTTGAGGAAGGTTTTAAAGTATCTTTCGGCTTCCCCTTTTATTTCATCCACTGTTTTAAATATCTCCCCATTGGTGCCTTCAATTTCTCTGATTGTGTTTATTGATTCTCGAGTTTTGATAGCACGATAGTATGCTTTGTTGTTGCAGTCTCCCACATCCAGCCAATGCAGCTTCGATTTCTGCTTATAGAATCCTTCTTCTAAGTCTGAAATGTGTGACCATCGATCAAAAGCCTCAGCTTCCTCTAATAACTTTTCTTCGGATGGGTTTTGTAAGTTTTCCTTTTGCTTTAGGCAGAGAGTTTCAAGAGCTTCTTTTGCTATGCGAGGTAAGTCACCCAATCTGTCCTTTCCCAGTTCACGGAGACTGTATTTCAGAGCCTTAAGTTTCTTTGAGAGGCGGTGAAGAGCTGATGTTGAATGGTACATGTCATCTGTTTCACTCCAGAACTCCGCTAACTTAGGGTAGAAACCCGGCAGAGTAGTTAAGACATTTGCAAATTTGAAGGGCTTCTTGGACTTTTGATGCTCTGCGTCCAAATAGAGTCTGCATCGGAGGTGATCTGAGCAACCACCCGCTTCAAAGACACCGTAGCTTCTCGGGAATTGTTGCATCCATTCATCACTTATCAGCGCACGGTCTAATTTTTTGCATATTAGGCCCTCGCTTCTTTTGTTACACCAAGTGAAAATCGTTCCATGGGACAGTAAGTCAGATAGAGAACAGTGTCTGACCAGTTCTCGAAAATCTCGCGTACCTTGTGATATAGTCGACGAAGTATCATATCGAGAATGCTCTTCTCCGGCCAGAATTTCATTGAAATCTCCTAAAACAAGCCAGGGCTTGTTGCCACAATTCAGATTATCTTTGTGCTCCTTCAAATCACTCCACAGGCTTCTTCTGTCTTCTTCAAAATTTGAAACATAGACAAAAGAACAGTAGAAATCCACTGATTGATCCTCCAACAGAATCGAGCAAATTATTACTTGAGAACTTTTGTGGATTGGTGTCACCTTAATTTTGCCGTTCCACACGACCCAAATGCGACCCAATCTGTTGAATTCATAGTTTGATATGAAGCTCCAATTCTTGAAAACGGACTCGACAATTGTTTTTGATTTTATCTCCTTTACTCTTGTTTCCAGCAAGCATCCAAACTGGAATTTGTTTTCTTCAACCCACTTTTTGACTACGGAATGTTTCTTTTTCTTGTTGAAGCCACGCACATTCCAGAAGAAACATGACTCTACTGGTGAGTATTATCGCTCCTTTTCGCTTTGCCCGTTTCACTACGTCCCATAAACTCTTCCTCGAGGCTGGATCAAGCCATGTACTTGGCTCATCCATGTAAACAACCTTGAAAAATTTCCTCAAAAGACTTTGTTACATATAAGAAGTTAAAAGACATATCATAGATGTCTAGATATCAAGAGAGGTTTCTAGTTACTTTGGGGTTTCCTATAAGAGAAATGGCGACGCTGAGCCGTCTCTTCATCCCTCCGCTGTATTTCCCGACTTGTTTGTCGCCATTTCCTCCATGGAAAAGGTTGACACTACGGAGCGACTCTTCGACAGCCTAAAACCAGAGAAAAGTCCATCACTTGTTTATTTACTTTACACAAAAGTTATCCACAAACCAACCAAGTTATAACATAACTTACTTGTTTTAAGACAGAACCTTTGAGATTCTTGAGCCTTCCATAAAACAGTAGATGTTCCCTTCCACTCAATTTCTCCCACAAAAGACTGGAGTTAAATTAAATTAAATGAACTAAGAAACAGTGTAGCCTCGCAGAAAAGAAACAAACCGAGCTAGAGATTAATTTTGTAGATTACTCGTGTTGTGGACAGACTCCAATCGTTGTATATATCCGGTCCATATCGGTTAGTATGTCAAAACCTTGGACAAATGCTGTGCCAGACGATGGTTTAGTAATTCCTGTCATCTACAAAGGACATTAGAGTGCCAAAAAGGTTAACCATAAGATATGCACAATTGACTCATTAACACGGGACTTTATTAGGAAAAGGATCAATATATATGAACCGTACGGACCATGTTGATGAAAGAGGTTTTGCCTGCTCCATTAGGACCAAGCACGCCAAAGCATTCTCCTTGAGGTAAAGCAAGAGATAATCCTCTTACCGCGAGTTTATGAGGATTCCCGTCCTTACCGGAGTACACTTTCTTTAGATTATTGCATAAAACCGCGCAGTTTCCAGTTGATTCAAGTAGATACTGCTCTACTTTCTCCCTCTGACACCAAAAAAGGATACATCAAAATCTTACTCAGCCTTGTCACTATTGAAACTTGATATCAATCTCGTCTCTGTTTACCTCTTGACACACATCTGGTTTCTCCATTTCGACGACAACTTTGGAAATTTGGCTCTGAGAAAAGTGATGTTGTTTCTTCTTTGAAGAGTTTTGCAGGAGGAAGAACAATGGATGTTTCCTAGAGTAAGTGATTTGATCAACGTAATATGCTGAAACAAGCAGTAACAGCCACTCAATGAGCATGATACAAGTCACTTCTTTCATTCCATTCTCAAAATTTCCCCATCTCATTCCATCAACCCCGCGGTAATCTCCCGCAAATGCAGATTGTGATAACTCATATAGCCCACGGTACAAAGAAAATCCAGGATATAACTCCATTGCAATGATCCATCCCCCTAGAGAAAATCACATGAATCACAATAAACGTGCTTCGATTCGACCAGCAAAAAAGCTTGATTCGGGTTTAAGAACTTACTTGGGAAGAGAGGATCTTCCAAGAAGAATTGGAAAAGAAAGATTCCTAAGAGCCCGGTTCCAAAGACATATATGTATGCAATAACTGAATTCAAATGAAAATGTAACAATTATGATCACCATTTGACGAATCTTGAATCAAACCGTGATGACACTGTACCTGTAGCAGTTTTAACATCTGAAAACATTGCAGAGGCTAAAAAGGCGACTGATATTTGAAGATTTATGTATATCAGGAAGAACACAAGCTGGACACTGTAGTCATTAAGCCTGAAGAAGTTTAACCCTGCAAGAGAAGTAAAAGCATCAAGAACTGAGAAATGCATATATTAGCAAGTTCGATAGAGTTTTTGGTATAGTTACCGATGGCTGAACCAAATATCGCGAAGCACAACATGTATAGAAACGATATGAGAAAAAAATAAGTGTATGAAACTATCCAGTAAGGAGCATCACCAAGTCCTTGCATTTTCATCATGATTCTTAACCTCTGTTGTTTCTCATAGACCAGAGTTGTTAAAATCACCTATAATATGAGCCAGAGAAAACTGCGATGAAACCCGAGATGAGGAATGTTTTAAAATGTTTCAATGAGAGAATCTAAAGACTTACAGGGAATAACAACAGAATGACCCATGTGAAGAAGAGCGGGCCGATTAGAGAGGAGATGCCTAGGCTCAGTTTAGTCTCTGGTTTAGGCATTTCTTTTACATACTCAAAGAGTATCTTTGTCTCAGAACCTTTTAGGAACTCAAGATATGCATTAGATGCCTGCAAAATTACAGACAAAAACAAATATGAACTCAAAGTTATGTACTAAATGATAATATCTATATATGTTTGAGTCTTATTTGATAATTCGAGTAAAGGCTTAGGCAAAAATGCACCAGATTGACTAAGCGAGGGACTCGAATCAGAGCCATAGGCCGAACCACTGTATCGTTCTTGTAGGTGGAGTTGTACCAAACACTAACATTGAGAATGTTTCTATTTGTGTTCTGAAAATCAAAGGCTATAAAATGGAAACGTAAGACACACAACACTATTTAAAGAAGTATCCGCATGACGGCGTGAGACAAGATGATGATGACAAACCTGCAGCATACTCGTTGATCTTCTCGTCTGGATTTCCTTTTCGATAACCCTCGAATAACTCGTTGTTCACAACGGAAGAACTATTCCGCCACAGGTTTAATCCCCGGACACAGTTTATCTCTAGACTCAAGGAAACCACCGAAACACACAAGAAAGAAATCCTCTGTTTTTAAAAGCATTCCTGATTTCAATATTGTAAAATTTGGAAACTTTTTTTATACCTTTGGGGAAAGCAAGAGGTGATTGGTGAATTAAGATTGAGAAAGAAGAGTTTGGTGAGCATTCATGTTGGATGTTGTAGACGGGGAGATCTGAGATGAAAGCAGAGTCCATATAATTGGTGTATGCAGGTGAAGATGATGAGCCCTGCACATATATTTTAAAGCTAGAGGATGAGAAAACACAAAAAGTATATTCAAGATGTGGTATTGTTTCAAGAACTTACCAAGACATAATTAGCTAAATCTCCATCAAACTTGGATGAATCGTTATACATGTTTTCCATTAGAACTAGCAAAACAAAACAATGGAACATCAAAAACAAATCAGTTTAAGTAGTAGATCAATAGGGTTCATACTTTTTCCGAGCGACTGATTTTTCCCAGTGAAGAGAAGAGTTGCAGGGGAAGAACGGCTCGGGTATGGGGCCGCGGCTCGGTATTGAGGAGCCGGGATTTGAAGTAATGGAGTTCATTGTGGTGGATTAGGAATGGCACAGAACGCTGCTTGCTCTGAAGTCGAATACCTTAACCCACAAGTTTTCTCATTTAAGTAGCCACATTGACCATGGACGTCGTTGAATTGAGCGTCGAAGAGCATCTGAACAACAAGGAGAAGTAAACATAGGAAGAAAGGGATCGTGATGAGACGGACATTGCTCCATATGTTCCGTTTCTGCATCAAAGAACAAAAAGGCAACAATCCTCATCGTCAATGTTACTCTGTTTTTAGCCGTTTAAATATAAATCTCTTGAGAAAAATTGAAACCTGGAAAACTAAATTCTTCCTAAGTAAAGCGTTGGCTTGAGTCAAGAAACTTGCATGACTCAAATCCTCCATTACAGAGGATGTAAGAAGATTTGAAAAAGTCGAATAATTTCTTCCTGGAATCTCGAAATGTTTTCTTGGATGTATACATATAACAACACCAAGAAGGGCATACAATTCTAGTAGCTTAAGATAATTATTTTCAATAAAATGAAGAAATAAGAGATGACATTATTAAAATATACACGTTACTGAAGTGGCATACAGGTATTGGACACTAGGACTGTGTTTTCTTGTAACCTCTTTTTCGTGTAGGTCAAGTAATAGTCTTGCTTGCATCACTCACCCAAGAAATATACTCCTTACCAATACTTATACAAATATTCATATAATAAGAAAACTTTGGGTTTCAATTTCATTGCCACAAAAATCTCAAGCTATTTCGATTTAAGCTTTTTTTTTTTCTTAGGACGCCAAATAAGTTCCTAATTTGATAGATGATATATGAAATCCGCATTGATATGATATGTGTATCCAATTGAAATTGATCACTGACCTGAACCAACAATAAATAATTCACAAAATTGTAAATATATTTCCAGTAATATACACAAAATCTTACAATCACTAACTTTGTATCATATAGTAGCAATTTAACATGCACACACAAATATTGACCGCCAATCTAAGAAGATTAAGAGAAGACATTAAAGGCCTGGCCGGTTCTAGCAACCTTGATGAAAACATCTTCAAGAGTTGTGTCCGCAAGTCCCCAAGCGAACACCGTAAAGTTTCTCTTGGCCTTCTCCACTGCCTGAAACACCTCTGAGATTCGCACCTCCTCCTTTGGGAGCTCAAACTTCTGAGTTCCTGCGATGTGATAGATCCTCTTGGCGTTTGGGGAAACATCTTGAATCAGCTTCTCTACGTTTCGCTCATGTTCCGAAGATGTTGTCATTGTAAACACAAAAGATCCACCATACCGACCCTTCAGCTCTTTTGGGTTGCCAATGCATTGCAAGCTTCCGTCTACGAAAATCCCTAATCGGTCACAAAGAAATTCTGCTTCTTCCATTGAGTGGGTTGTGAGGATTATGGCAGTGTTTTGCTTTGCACGCTTGATGACAGTCCATAGGTTCTTTCTCGAGGCTGGATCAAGTCCAGTGCTTGGCTCATCCATATAAACCACCTTCAAAGGACAAGAAAAACGAGCTCAGCTCTCTAGGTGTGCTATCTCTAAAGGCCGTGGTTAAAAATAATAAGAGAATTGGTGTACCTTAGGATTCCCAATAAGTGAAATGGCTACGCTCAGCCGCCTTTTCATACCTCCGCTGTATTTTCCAGCAGGTTTGTCGGCAACTCCTCCGTGGAAAAGGTTCACACTCTTAAGAGACTCTTCCACAGCCTAATGAAAGGTAAATAACGATTGAGATATAAATGTATCATCACTGAACTGACGTTTCGATAACTTTTGGAGTAATACAGAAGAGAAATAAGATTGATAACATACTTGTTTGAGATCAGAGCCTTTAAGATTCTTAAGTCTCCCGTAAAACAGCAGATGTTCCCTTCCTGTCAGCGTCTCCCAGAGCAAACTGATATATAGCAAACAATAAGAGAATGATAAAAACAACTATACTCTCTATACTGGAACAATGAGAAACTGCGTATGTGTTCTTTCTTGGCGAAGAACAAAATGAAATGAGTTTCAAGAATTTAATTACTCGTGCTGTGGGCATACGCCCATGCTGGTGTATACTCTGTCCATATCACTGCATATATCCAAACCGTGAACAAGCCCTGTCCCAGATGTTGGTTTCAGGAGCCCAGTCATCTGGAGGAAAATACAGTATATATTACTAAGGCTGCAATATCAATAATTTGAAACGCAATACAGGCTACAAGATAGAGTTTGTTGATCAGAAATGATATTAGAAGCTAAGCTCAATTGAAAGCACAAAAGATTTGTTCATTTGGGTACTGACCATATTGATGAAGGAGGTTTTGCCAGCACCATTGGGCCCTAACATGCCAAAACATTCTCCTGAAGGCACAGCGAGAGATAACCCACGAACTGCCAACTTCGGCGGGTTCCCATCCCTACCAGGATACACCTTCTTCAAGTTATTACATACAATCGCGTGGCTTGTGCTCGGCTCAAGCATCAACTGCTCGACTTTTTCACTCTGATTTGAACAATTTATTTATCAGAACCAGAATTATCAAAAACATGGAATACATTGTGAATACTTTTGTCATACCTCCTGAGTGACATCTGGTTTTTCCATTTCAACGAAGACTTTGGAGCCTTGCCTCTGCAAACTAGGCCTTCGCAGAGAAGAGGATTTCTTGAAAGGGTTTTTCAAGAAGAACAACAGGTCTTTTCCGGATGAAGAAATCTTATCGATATAGTATGCTGCAATGAGTGCGACAAACCACTCGATGATAATGATGTAAAAGATTTCATCCATTGCACTGCCACTAAAATCTTTCCACTTCATTCCATCTGCCCCTCTCAGGTTTCCCTGGAAAGCAAACTGTGAGAATTCATACAGCCCACGGTATAAAGAGAAGCCAGGATACAACTCCATGACAATAATCCACCCTCCTGGAAAAGTATAATTGATTTGCAGTCGTTGTCAGTTGTGAGCATAAACACATAAATGAGTGTATTAAATATCGTTCTTCAAGTTAATCTTGATAACTTACTAGGAAATGATGAATCTTCAATCAGAAACTGGAGTAGAAACAAGCCCAAAAGTCCAGATCCAAACACGTATATGTAAGCAGAAACTACAATTTAGACATAAGAGAAAGCTCCTTTAAACCCCAACATGTTCTTGAACAAATTCAAGAAGTACGATTTTTGTACCTGTTGATGTCTTGACCTTTGAAAATATTGAAGAAACTAGAAAGCAAAGGGAGATTTGCAGATTTACATAAAGAAAATAGAAAGTGAATTGGATACTGTAGTCATTAAGCCGAAAGAAATTGAGTCCTGCAAGGAACCAGCAACTATAATAAGCCTTAGAGAGTGGAAATTTGTTTATATTCAAAAACATACTGAAAGAACTGTAGTGACAGTGAGGCTTCAATTACCTATTGCTGACCCAAATATCATCAGGCATATAAAGTACAACATGGATATGGTAAGAAAATAGGCGTAGGAAATCATCCAATATGGACCATCTCCTAGCCCATGCATTTTCATTATGATTCTTAGACGCTCTTGTTTCTCATACACCAATGACGACAAGATCACCTGCATACAAATGCCGCTAAGTAATTAAAGTTCATATCTTATGCTGGATAGACTTCAGAGAAAGCAGAATTCTTGTGGAAGAAAGCCTAAAGTATGCAGTCTATTAAAAGGAAACTTACAGGGAACAGAAGAAGAATAACCCATGTAAAGAAAAGGGGGCCAATTAGAGACGCGATGTCTAGACGAAGTCTAGTTTCTGGTTTAGGCATTTCTTTGACATATTCGAACAACATCTTTGTTCCCGGGCCTTGCAGAAACTGAAGGTAAGCATTTGACACCTGCGGTTTGGCAAAGTGTAAGCATCAGTTCAATCATGAATAGGGTCGCACATGGAAAAGAGCATATTGAGAATGATGAGGATGTCTTAAGTACATTGTTATTTTCTTACCAAGTTTACTGAGCGGGAAACTCGAACCAATGTTGCAGGCCTATTATTTGAATCTTCCTTGTATGTTGAATTATACCAGACGTGCACATTGAAGTTGTTCCTATCCGTGTTCAAAAGATCGTATGCTAAGGCAACAAGAAAGCAGACAGGAAGAGTCAGAAATCTCATTGTCCATATCAAACATGGTATACATAAATGACAGAGAAGTTGAACAACCTGCAGCAATCTCATTTACTTTCCCATCAGGATTTCCTTTCCGATAACCCTTGAATATCACATCATTGACCTCTATGGAGCTATTTCGCCAGAGATTTAATCCTTCAACACATCTCAATTCTGGTTTTGACACAACCATTAAGTTAATCGACTGCAACAATGTCTCCTCAGAAGATAACTTTGAGTGAGGAAATTATATGGAAGAAAGAAAATATTATGTTAAACAAACTTGGAATATGTATACAGGGAAACGCCACCAGATTACATTAAGCTAAAATACAATTTCTCCTTAGAACTGCAGTAACATCTATATGATCGGAAACTTAATACCTTTCTGAAACTCGAGAGGTTTTTGTTCGAATGAGAATGGAAACGTAGCGTTTGGAATGCACCCAGATCGGATATTGTAGATGGAAAGATTTGAGGCAATCCCTGGATCAAGATAATTGGTGAATTCTGCCTCTGCTTCTGTACCCTGATAAAATGAGCTCAAAAAAAAAAGCTAAGACACAGATGTACGCAACTAAATTGTAGAAACAAACAGAATTCGACAAGAGAACTTACCAAGACATTGTTGGCTAAATCATGCAAGAGATCAGAGGAGTTCACCGTTACAGAACTAGTTAGCAGATTCCCAGATAAGGCTAGAGAAAACACGAAGATTAGTTCCTCCAAGAGAAAACAATATAGATCACACCCAAAGAAGAAGAAGACAAAGGGGGAGAAAAGTGGCATACATACTTGTTCCAAGGGAATGGTTATTCCCAGTAAAAAGTATGGTTACAGGACAAGTTCCTGTTCTTCTGCAAGAGTCGTCAGGTAGGTCTTTGTTCGTGAGGAAACTGGAACGAACAGCACGGCTTTTAGGACGCGGAATTTGTAACAACGGAGGCCATCGTGGAGGACTAGTGATGGGACAAAAGAATGCTTGATCCGGAGACGAGTATTCTATACCGCAACTCTTCTTTTCGCAACTGCCATCTCCATTCGTGACAGTACATTTACAACCACATCGATTATCTTTCGCGTTATTAACCTGTGTATCGAACAGGACTTGAATGCCCACCAGAAGTATGCAGAGGTAGAAAGGGATCATGATAAGCCGAACATTGCTCCATAGATTCCGTTTCTACACCATACACACACAGTCGAATTAGAACTATCGAAAATACTAACAATTCAGATAGCAGAACGTTTTATTAGAGCATATCACAAAGCCCAATATCATTATCTATGACAAGCTCATAAGCCCATGTGTTTTAGGGTTCCAAGCAAGTAGTTTCCTTTATATATCATCTTATGAATAACATTATTTGTAACTTTGGGAGTTGCAACTTTGTGAAACTCTCTTCTTCTCTTCTTAGCTTTTATGAAATCAATCTAAAACACTTTTGATCTTGGTGACAATCTAAAGTTTTCCTCTTTCTTTCATTTGCGTTTGAATAAAGCTCTTAATCAACTATATCATTTTCTACTTCTTTTATCTATCTTATTAAGCTCCTTAAGAGCATAAATAATCTTGTTTTGGATTAGCTGACAAGTTTATTTCGATTTCAGGTTTCAAAGACTAACCAAAGCGTTTGCTATGAATTACACTGAAATTGATAGCAAATATATGTAATTATGTCCGATATTCGAAAAATCAGCGGTTAATTTGAATGTAGAACTGATCCATCATCAAATAGCGATGAATCTCCAAATCATGATATACTCACATTAGACGTATCTACGTACGTACACGAAACGAAAGTCGTACACAGAATAATATAAATTGGATTCCTTAGAGGAGACGAAAACGCAAACCTGATAGGTTAAGTTTTTCCTAAGCAAGGCATTGGCTCGTGTCGAGAAACTGGCAGGACCAGGATCCGCCATTGATGAAGAAGAAGAAGAAGATTCGGTAATCTTCTCCTTCTCTCTGTTTCTTCTATTATACTCTTCTTCCTCCGCTGAATTAATGTTCTTTTTAATCTTTAGGTTTCTGTTTTGGGTTAATAAAAACCGAATCCTAATTTTCAACTGTTAAAAAGGAACAAACCACCACCGCGTCATATAGCGGCCGGAGAGAAGGAGAACAGATACGGGAATACGAAATTACATTAATACCCCTATGCACACGCTTTATTATTATTTTCAGTTGATTTTCTCAAATATATTATTAGTTTTTGGGATTTTTTATTTTGGTCAAAAAAATAATGTTATAAAAGGTGATTTTCAACGAAATCAAGAAAGCGACGATCGTGGAATCTTCAATGTCAAATTTGCATGAAGCTGCGAAGGACGACTGTTAGATTTTTCAACTAGTGGAAGAGAGAGTTTCGATTATTATTTTGTGTTGAATAAAGTTTTTAATTGGACATGTTATATGTTTAATGTCGTCATCTCAGACGTAATCACTTGTGAGCGCAATGATTAAACTAGTGAATTTAAATGTCTCACATAAAAGTGTCCGGTAATTTAGTTGACTACAGTATATGAAAGTGTTATGTCAATTCTTAAAAAAAAAAATAGTAATAAAAAAACAACCTTGTTCAAACTCGAACCAAATTTTACCATGTCGTAGTTACTTGGACAAGAAGCAATGCATGATGCGATAAAAAAAACAAACAAAAAATAAGAAAAGTCTATTTAATACGAAGAAGTCTTCATTTACCAATAGATTTTTTTTTTTTTTTTAACAATTAGTATAAATCAGATGTATATTCGGTCGATTCTGGAGTTACAGAAATATTTAGCTTGCTCTGAATCCGAAACATATTAGAATTATGTTGAATCGAACATTGCGAGATAGATCACGTTTGTTATTATTTCCAAACCTACATGACCAACTTAGCACACACGAGCAAATATTGACGTTGAACAGACCAAAAAAGAAAGAAAAGATTCAAGAAAATACATTAAAATCCTGAGCACTTCTAGCAACCTTAATGAAAACATCTTCCAGAGTTGTGTCCGCAAGTCCCCAAGCAAACACTTTGAAACTGCTCTTTGCCTTCTCCACCGCCTGAAACACTTTCGAGATCCGAACTTCTTCTTTTGGGATCTCGAATTTCTGTGTCCCTGCGATGTGATATATCTTCTTGGCGTTTGGAGAAAAATCTTGGACCAACATCTCCACTTCTTGCTCGTGTTCTGATGAGGTTGTCATCGTAAACACATAAGATCCACCATATCTTCCCTTTAGCTCTTTTGGGTTTCCTATGCATTGTAACCTTCCATCTACGAAAATCCCCAATCGGTCACAGAGAAACTCTGCTTCTTCCATTGAATGAGTCGTGAGGATTATCGCAGTATGTCTTTTCGCACGTTTGATGACCATCCATAGGTTCATTCTTGAAGCTGGATCAAGTCCTGTGCTTGGCTCATCCATATAAACCACCTTTTTAAAAGAGTGACCAAATGAAAGAATGGATTTGTCAGAGCTTGAAACACTTCAACCTCTATAGTTGGTTACTATTTTGAAAGCCAAATGCATACCTTAGGACTCCCAATAAGTGAAATGGCTACACTTAGCCGTCTTTTCATACCTCCGCTGTATTTCCCAGCAGGTTTATCAGCAACTCCTCCATTAAAAAGGTTGACATTCTTAAGAGACTCCTCTACTACCTAATATGCATAAAATGGGTCATTCATAAATTGATACTTCTAGAGTTATACAGAAGGGAAGTAAGACTGATATAACATACTTGTTTCAGATTAGAGCCTTTAAGATTTTTAAGTCTTCCATAAAAAAGCAGATGTTCTCTCCCGGTCAGTGTCTCCCAGAGCAAACTGGTACACATCGGGAACTTATATCAGTTCTAAAAAGACATGTAGCAATCTATTAATTGTTAATTAGTTTTGAGTTGTAAACTATGAAACTTAACAAAATAAAATGTTTTCAAGAATTTGAATAATTACTCGTGTTGTGGGCATACACCCATGCTAGTGTACACTTTGTCCATATCCTTGCATATGTCCAAACCTTGAACAAACGCTGCTCCTGATGTTGGTTTCACAAGTCCAGTCATCTGAAAGAAAAATACAATACAACTTCTATTACTTAGGAGTATTGTATGCTAGACATAGTTTTTAAAAATCAGAAGGTAAGTTCAATTGGATACTAACCGTGTTGATGAAAGAAGTCTTTCCGGCACCATTTGGCCCTAACATGCCGAAGCATTCCCTTGAAGCCACTGCGAGAGACAACCCTCGAACTGCCATTTTTGGCGGGTTCCCATCCCTACTTTGATACACTTTCTTGAGGTTGTCACATACAATCGCATGGCTTGTACTCGACTCAAGCATCAATTGCTTAACTTTTTCTCTCTGATTGGAATAAATTTTAAATTGATCAAAACAGCTAGAAAAATGCCGAAAATATTGTGAATCATTGTTGTTATACCTCTTGAGCAACATCTAGTTTCTCCATTTCTACGGCAACTACAGAGCTCTGCATTTGCGATCTAGGATTTTGCGGAGAAAGAGATTTCTTGAAAGGGTTTCTCAGGGATGAAAAAGTGTCTTTCGCGGATAAAGAAAATCGATCAATATAGCATGCTGCAATGAGCGTGAGAAACCACTCAACAATTATAATGTAGAAAACTTCATCCATTGCACTATCACTGAAATCTTTCCATTTCATCCCATCCCTCCCACTCACGTTTCTCTGAAAAGCGTAAAGGGAGAACTCGTACAACCCGCGGTATAAAGAGAAGCCCGGATACAACTCCATGACAAAAATCCAGCCTCCTGGAAAAAGTAATGATTATACATTAGCATTGTAGTTAGTTTTTAAGAATATGTCTTCTTAAGGTTGTTCTTGTTAGCTTACTGGGAAACGATAAATCTTCTATCAGAAACTGGAAGAGAAATGCGCCCAAGAGCCCGGATCCAAAGATGTGTATGTAAGCAACAACTACAGTTTGGGTATAAAACAAGAAAATGTTTCTTTTAATTAACACCGAGCAAATTTGAAAAAAAAATGTGACTTTAGTAGTACCTGATGGTAGTACCTGATGCTGTCTCAACTTTTGAAAATGCTGAGGAAATTAAAAAGGCAATGGAAATTTGCAGATTTATGTAGAGAAAATAGAAAATGAACTGGAGGCTGTAGTCATTAAACCGGAAGAACTTCAGTCCTGCAGAAAACTATATATATCTGAAAATTGTTCTATATATATAAGAAAATAATAACATAAGATATGACAAAAAGATACAAATACCTATTGCTGACCCAAATATCATCAGGCTTATAACGTATAATGTTGATATGACGAGAAAATATGCGTAGGAAATCATCCAATACGGACCATCTCCTAGGCCGTGCATTTTCATTATGATTCTTAGACGCTGCTGCTTCTCATACACCAATGAGTTCAAGATCACCTGCATACAAATTCATCTAATTTTTGAAATCCCATGACATGCATGTTAATTTGTGCTTTCATAATCACTTCATTTTCTTTTGAGTGTAAGAAACCCTTTAAGGTTTAAGCCAATGAGAAGATTTCAGTCAAAAGGACCAGCAAGTTCGTAATCGCTTATCCTTGATAAGTGAATTGGGGTGGGGGACTGCAATTTTGTGGAAGCTCTTCAACTTTGGTTCGCAACAAGATCATGAAAGGAATCAAGTTTAAAGTTCAAATTTCTTTTCAAACTTTCAAGCTAAAGAAGTACATGATGTAAAAACTATTTTTTGGTTTTGAATAAATTTTACCTTCAATTCAAAGAAAAAAAAAACAAAAATCAGTCAAAAGGGAGAAGACGTGGAATGAAACAGAAGGTTCTATAGTTTTAAAATAGTGTCTATTGAGACAAATTAAAAGACCAAGATCCATTTGTAAGCTTCAAGAACGTGATTCTGGTGGATTTCCAGGATGTTTTTGGCTAAATGTCAGATTGACATTTAACGTCGTTAAACTCTCGGCATCTCTTTCTCATTTCTTATTTCTTGGTTATGTTTTGATTTCAAAACCAATCGTAACAACATTCAACATCTAAGCTAGCTCTAAATCCTAACAAGGCTTTGATCATAAAGGTAAACTACTTCCAAGATTTAGTTATCATCATCTTATTATATAAAGCATAATGTTTCAAAATTGTTAACTCGGATGATCGCGACACGTGTCAAATCAATTGATCAGATTTTAACATGTGTTAAAATAACTTTCAAAACAAAATTTACTAAATTTATAATTGATTTCTAATCCTAAAAGGTAAAATTACTAAAAAAAAGAAAAAATAGAAAATTTAAATTGATCCTAAAAACTAAAGTTAATAAAAAGAGGAAAAATCAAAAAATTATAATGGAAAAAATTTTAAATCTAAAACATAAAAATTTGGAAAGATTAATAATCGATCCATAATCCTAAATGGTAAGTTACTTAACAAAAAGAAAAATATAAAAAATGAAAAACATAAAAATTTGGAAAAATTAATAATCGATTCATAATCCTAAAAGGTAAAGTTACTTAAAAAAATAAAAAAAAATACAAAATCTACATTTATCCTAAAAGGGAAAGTTAATAAATAAATAAAAAAATCTTAGTTTTTCTATTTAGATTAAGAAAATAAAACAATGGATTACTAATCCTAAAAGAAAAACAAACTATAATTTATCACCTCTATATAAATAATTTAATAGTATATGTCAATTACATACCAAAAACCAAAAGTCCTATAATCGTTTCCAAAACTATTTATTGTATCTGCTCCATCAAATTCTTATTTCATAGTATATATTTATTTTATCGGAAACTTTGTTTCTAAATTTTTATGTTATTTATGTTCACGAGTGATTTTATTTTGTTTTTCATTTTTAGTTTTTTCACTGGTTATAAAATATTTTATTATAAACCTGCATATATGCGGATCCTAATCTAGGATATATATATTAAGATGAATAAGTACTTGTAAGTCTATTGAAAACAAACTTACAGAACTTACAGGGAATAGAAGAAGAATAGCCCAAGTGAAGAAAATGGGGCCAATGAGAGATGCCACGTCCAGGTGAAGGCTAGTTTCTTGTTTAGGCATTTCTTTCACAAAATCGAATAACATCTTTGTCCCTGGGCCTTTCAAAAGCTGAAGATAAGCATTCGAAACCTGATTTTTTTTTTTTTGTGTGCAGAATCTTAGAATGGGTTTGATGAAGAGACTCGTCCTAGTTATAAGATAAATGATTAATGCCTTGAATACATCACTTAGTTTCTTACCAAATTGACTGAGCGAGGAACTCGGACAAACTTTACGCGCCTATCTTGTAAATCGATCTTGTATGTAGAGTTATACCAGATGATCACATTGAAGTTGTTCCTATCGGTGTCCAAGAGATCGTATGCTAATGAAAGAAACAAATAAAACAGTAAGAAAAGTGCAGGCAAACACACAGAAAGATGATAGAGAAGTGGAATAACCTGCAACGACCTCATTGGTGATCTCCACGTGATTTCCTTGCCGATAGCCCTTGAAGATCTCGTCGTTGACCTCCATTGAGTTATTTCGCCATTGATTCAATCCTTGAACACATCTCACCTCTGCTTTGACACATCAACCATTAAGTTTATCAGCTGCAAGAATGTTTTCCCATGAGCTAGCTTTGAGTGAGGAGGCAAGAAACATTTTCTTTAACAATATAACTTGGAACATGGATTGCAGTCACATTAAATATAAAAAATTGTATAGTAAAATCTTATGCTCACTATATAAGATCTTCTATATAAACATATAAAATTAGTGTAGTTAAAGACTAAAAATTACTATAACCACAGATGAAAATCATAAAATATAGTTTACAGTTAACTGTAATTATCTTTATTACCAAATATAAGATTAGATGAAAATGTTTATATATATTTTTTCTTACCTTTATGAAACTCGAGAGGTGATTGTCGGAATGAGAATGAGAATGAAGTGGGTGGAGTGCACCGAGGTTGGATGTTGAAGATGGGAAGATCTGAATGAATCCCTGGATCAAGATAATTGGTGTTTACTGCCTCTGATGTTGTACCCTGAATATATTCATGATAAGTCGTTAGCTCAAAAAAAAAGCTAAAAGATAAGAGAGTAGTTTTTAATGGAAGTACAACGTCTAGAATTCAAGAACTTGCCAAAACATTATAGCCGAGATCACGCAAGAAAATGTCAGATGAGTTCACCGCGGAAGAAGTAGGCAGCAGATTCCGAGATAAAGCTTAAAAAGTGAAGATTAGTTAAGTTAGAGAGGAAACAAACAATATTATAACCAAAGAGGTGGTGGTCTAGTGGTAACACAAGGGGTTGGTTCTCTTGTGTCCCAGGTTCAATCTTCCTTTGGGACGAAAATTATTCTTCAAATCGGAATATCTAAAGGCTAATCGGAATATCTAAAGGCTGATTCCGAGTACTGTGTGAGATTATGAGCAAAAAAAAAAAAGAATTAAGAAACTAAAAGAAGATTTGAAATGAAGAGGCATACATACTTGCTCCAAGGGAATAGTTATTCCCAGTAACAAGTATAGTTACATGACAAGATCTTGTTCGTCGTCTGCACGAGTCACTATCAACAGAAGGCGGAATATGTAACAAAGGAGGCAATGGTGGAGGGTTGGGGAAGGCACAAAAGATGGCTTGGTTTGGAGATGAATATTCTAAACCGCAACTTTTTCTTTCACATTTACCATCTTCATTTTTGTCGTCGTCAATGCATTTGCAACCGCATAGATTATCAGCAGAGTTATTGACCTGTGTATTGAACAGAGCTTGAATCCCCAATAGAACCACGCAGAGGTACAAGGGGATGACGATGAGCCTAACATTGCTCCATATGTTCCGTTTCTACACCAATGGATTTTTTTGTATCAAGATAAGTATATATCTATATATAACACATGTAAATACTGTTTCGCCAAACCTGAAAGGTTAAGTTTTTTCTGAACAAGGCATTGGTCCGCGTCAAGAAACTCGCGGGAACAGGATTCGGCGCCATTGATGATTGATGAAGCTTCTTATTGGTAAATCTTAATTCTGTTTTATCTCCTTTTGTTTTTGGATCTAGTGACATTGTGGATTCACTTCATACGACAAGCTAGCTTGCTTTTATTTCAACTTGGGAATTTTTACTACAAGTTTTATGTCAACTTGCAAGATTCATACGTCAAGCTAGCTAGCTTTTATTCCAACTTGCGAATTTTGTAAGTGGTTTAGGCCATTAAAATTTTTTCTTAATAATTTCTTACTTTTAATTTCAACGAACCAAGAACTTGAATTATTTGCAACAAGTTGCTAAGAAAGGAGTGATCCTATGACACGACCAATAAATTCTTCAGCTGTGAAAAAAATGAGATCATAATGAAGATTATGGGGAAACGTGGATTATTGTTGGGGAAACGTGATGATGATAAAACAATAAATATCTCACGAATCTCAAAGATAAAGTCGGGTGGATCATTAACGTTAAGTGTCACAAGTCAAAACAGTGCTTTGAGAAATACTCTACCGTGTCTTTGCTTAAAGTTGCGGTCTTGCCATGTAAATTAATTTCTGTTAAATTGGTTGTTCTGTTCTTGTAGTTGTTCATATATATGCTTTTCTGTGTCGTTACTACTTCACAAGTCCATTCCATGGTCAATTGATTCAAAAATTTATTTTGGATTGGAGAACTAAAGTTGGAGTTTTTTAGTGCGATTTCAATTATGGTTGATTATTGTGTAGACATCTTAAATGACAAAATACATAATTTAGTTTCGATTTCCAATCGTAGTTGTTGTCTACTGTTAGATTTCTTTCATTGAAACTAGGCTTAAAAATTAGGTCTCATTACGAGGAATCAAGCAAAAATGCTTAGGTCCAACGCCTATCAACATTTTTTAAAATATTTTCATACAAAATATCAGAAACTAAATTTGTTTCTGGCTCCTAATGGCGATTGCAGCAGACCAAAATTCATCGTCACTACCGTACTTGATTATGGTGACCAAATGAAATCAGTGGCGGATCCTGAGTTTTTTTTACCGGGGTCATAATATAATAATTAGTATTAAAAAATTAAATTTTTTTTTTTAAATATGAAAAAGTGAAAACGAAGTTAAAAAGTAAGAATATAAATAAACATACGTATAAAAGTAAGATGTAAAAAATTGGTAATGCAAGTGAAAAAAAAGGAAATAATATTATTGAATGGGGTCATGTAGAGATTTAACATTCATTGGAGTCAAAGATGTTGTTTTTACCATTTCATTCTAAAAAACCAACAAATTTTAACCAATATACTAATTTCTACAAAATTTTAAGGATGTCACTTGAACCCATAAAGCTTCAAGTGGGTTCGCCCTTGGATGAAATGTGCAATCGCCTTTATTTTGCTTGTTCCTAAATGTATAGCCATAATTTACATAATTTTTTTTACATAAATCTTCCCAAAAAAAAAACAAGTTATATAGAAACCTCACAGAAATTCACAAATTGGAGCCGATTTCCTTTCCAAAACTCTCTGCATGACCAATTTAGCACAAGATTCTTGGTTGTTTTAGTCACTTTTTAAAAAATTTATAAAGTTTTTAGAACTTTGTAAACTTAATTTGGAAACTAACACTTATTGTATTGTACACACGTTGATTTTCCAGTGGTACCCTGTCAATACTGTGCGAATCAACGGACCAATTGGAAGCATGGACAAAATTGTCATAAAAAAAGTGACAACTTTGTAAATAAACTTTGAAAAAATGATTTGGAGTGCAATTATCTCATTTAGCACACGCAAATATTTTAATATAAGAAGACTCAAGATAAGGCATTACAGGTCTGCAGTTTTAGCAACCTTAATGAAGATATCTTCAAGATTTGTGTCCGCAAATCCCCAAGCAAAGACCCTGAAACTGCTCTTGGCCTTCTCCACCGCCTGAAAAACTTCTGAGATCCGAACTTCCTCTTTGGGATCTCGAATTTCTGTGTCCCTGCGATGTGATATATCCTCTTGGCGTTTGGAGAAACACCTTGAACCAACATCTCTACATCTTTCTCATGCTCTGATGTTGTTATCATAGTCAACACATAAGATCCACCATACCTTCCCTTTAGCTCTTTTGGGTTCCCTATGCATTGTAACCTTCCATCTACGAAAATCCCCAATCGGTCACAGAGAAACTCTGCCTCTTCCATTGAGTGAGTAGTGAGGATTATCGCAGTGTGTGTTATTGCGCGTTTGATGACCGCCCATAGGTTTCTTATGGACGGTCATCAAACGCGCAAAAACACACATATAGGTGTTTCTTGAAGCTGGATCAAGTCATGTGCTTGGCTCATCCATATAAACCACCTTTTAAAAAAGAAACATTTACATGAAACAATGGATTTATTAAACCTTTTAAACTTCAGTTCTTGAATCACATACAAATAAGTTTATTAGGAGATGGGTAAGAGACAATGCTGTGTACCTTAGGACTCCCAATAAGTGAAATGGCCACACTTAGCCGTCTTTTCATACCTCCGCTGTATTTCCCAGCAGGTTTATCAGCAATTCCTCCACGAGATAGGTTCACACTCTTAAGAGACTCTTCTACAGCCTAATTAAAATGCATGAATTGATGTTTTGATACTTCAGTAGTATATTACAAAACCTAGAGAAGTGAAATATTGGTAACATACTTGATTGAGATCAGACCCTTTGAGATTCTTAAGTCTCCCATAAAAGAGCAGATGTTCTTTTCCTGTTAGAGTCTCCCAGAGCAAGCTGGTACACAAACAGACAATAATTAAGAGAATGATGAACAATTTAGATTAAAATGTTTCAAAATTTTAATTTAATTACTCGTTCTGTGGGCATACACCCATGATGGTATATGCTCTGTCCATATCCTTGCATATGTCCAAACCTCGAACAAAAGCTACTCCAGATGTTGGTTTCACAAGCCCAATCACCTGACCAAGAAAAGTACAGTATATACTCAAGAGCATGCTAGAAGCTAAGCACAGAAAGATTTTCTTGTCTATTTTGTGTACTGACCATATTGATGAAGGAGGTCTTGCCAGCACCATTGGGCCCTAACATGCCGAAGCATTCTCCTGAAGGTACCGCGAGAGATAGCCCTTGGACTGCCATTTTAGGTTGGTTCCCATCCCTACCTGGATACACTTTCTTCAGGTTGTCACATACAATGGCATATCTTGTGCTCGGCTCAAGCATCAATTTCTCAACTTTTTCTCTCTGATTAGAAAAAACAAAAAAAAAATCTTTTCATCAAAACAGCGCTAGAAAAATGCAAAAGAACATGTACTATATTTGTTTATCCTTTTGATGTCATACCTCCTGAGCTACATCTTGTTTCTCCATTTCTACCAAAAATGCAGAGCCCTGTTTTTGAGGCAAAGACTTGAAAGGGCTTTTCAAGAAGAACAAAAGGTCTTTTCCGATGAAGAAATCTTTTCGATATAGTATGATGCAATGAGTGAGACGAACCACTCAACGATTATGATGTAAGAAACTTCATCCATTGCACTATCACTTAAATCTTTCCACTTAATCCCATCCCTTCTATTAAGGGCATACTCGGAGAACTCATACAAACCACGGTATAAAGAGAAGCCCGGATACAGCTCCATGAAAAAAATCCAGCGTCCTGGAAAAAAAGAAAAAGATGATATATATTTATCATTGTGGTCAGTTTTGAGAATATATGTTATTCAAGTTGTTCTTGATAGCTTACTGGGAAACGATGAATCTTCCATCAGAAACTGGAAGAGAAACGCCCCCAAGAGCCCAGATCCAAAGACGTATATGTAAGCAGCAACTAAAATTTTGTGCATAAAACAGAAAAATGTTTCTTTTAACTAACACAAACATATGTTCATGAGCAAATTTTTTAAAAAGTGTGACTTTAGTACCTGATGCTGTCTTAACTTTTGAAAATGCTGTGGAAACTAGAAAGGCAATGGAGATTTGCAGATTTATGTAGAGAAAATAGAAAATGAACTGGAAGCTGTAGTCATTAAGCCGGAAGAAATTCAGTCCTACAAGTAACTATAGCTGCTATAATAATCCCATGGGAGAAAACTTGTTCTATAATAGATATGGCATTAATGATTCAGTACCTATTGCTGACCCAAATACCATCAAGCATATAACGTATAACGTGGATATGGCGAGGAAATAGGCGTAGGAAATCATCCAATATGGACCATCTCCTAGGCCGTGCATTTTCATTATGATTCTTAGACGTTGCTGCTTCTCATACACCAATGAGTTCAAGATCACCTACATGTAAAAAAGCCGGTAAATATTGAAATCCCATGATAGGTTAGTAAGAGCCTGAAGCAGTCTACCCAAAATGAACTTACTGGGAACAAAAGAAGAATAACCCATGTGAAGAAAATGGGGCCAATGGAAGATGCAATGTCCACACGAAGCCAAGTTTCTAGTTTAGGCATTTCTTTGACAAACTCGAATAACATCTTTGTCCCTGGCCCTTGCAAATACTGAAGATAAGCATTTGAAACCTGTAATTTGTTTTTTTGCAGAGTCAAAGGATGGGTTTGATCAAGAGACTTGTATAAAAAAAATTGAGGATGTCTTGCATAAAACACTTGGTTTCTTACTAAATTGACTGAGCGAGGAACTCGAACAAGCTTTACACGCCTATCTAGTAACTTGGTCTTGTATGTAGAGTTATACAAGATGGTCACATTGAAGTTGTTCCTATCAGTGTCCAAAAGATCGTATGCTAATGAAAGAAACAAATAAAATTTATAGAGAAAGAGTGAGAAATTGCATATGTAAACATAGAGACAAACCTAGTGTACGTTCTCTAAATTGACTGATAGAGAAATGGAATAATAACCTGCAGCAACCTCATTGATAATCTCATCATGATTTCCTTTCTGATATCCTTTTAAGATCTCATGATTGACGTCTATGGAGTTATTCCGCCAGAGACTCAATCCTTGAACGCATCTCACCTCTACTTGGACACAACCATTAAGTTAAGTAACACAAACTTGGAACATGGAATGCATATAAACTTACATGGATATAAATTAAAAAAATTCGAGGCTGACCGGATCAGCCGATAAGATATATCAAAAAAAAAAATAAAAAAAATTTGAAGTTAAAACATACATATCCATCTCAAACATAGTCATTGACATCTTAATATACCTTTCTGAAACTTGAGAGGAGATTGTCCAAAAGAGAATGAAAATTCGGTTCTTGAAGTGCACCGAGGTTGGATGTTGAAGATGGGAAGATGTGAGTAAATCCCTGGATCAAAATAATTAGTGAAGTCTGGCTCTGATGTTGTACCCTGAATAATTGGTGAATTCATGATAAGTCCAGAGAGAAATGAGACTTGATGATAATGGAAACAACCAGAATTCAAGCAGAGAAGAACTTACCAAAACATTAATGGCTAGATTACGCAACCAGAGTTCAGAGGAGTTCGCCGTGAAAGAAGTAGTAAGCAGATTCATAGCTAAAGCTGGAGAAAAAAAGAATATTAGTTTGTTCCCATAGGAAACAATGTGGAAAACAAAATTCAGAGGCATATACTACTGACTTGGTCCAAGGGAAGGGTTATTCCCAGTAACAAGTATAGTTACAGGACAAGATCCGGTTCGTCGTCTTCACGGTCAGAGGAGTTTTGGGACGTGGAATATGTAACAAAGGAGGAAGTGGTGGAGGGTTTGGGAAGGCACAAAACAATGCTTGTTTCTGAGATGAATATTACAAACCGCAACTCTTTTTTTCGCATTTACCATCTCCATTTTTGTTGTCTATGCATCGACAACCACATCGATTATCAGCAGAGTTATTGACATGTGTGTCGAACAGAGCTTGAATGCTCACTAGAAGCACGCAGAGGTACGAAGGGATCACGATGAGCCGAACGTTGCTCCATATGTTTCGTTTCTACACCACACACATGCACATATGTAGTATATACAACTCATTCAGCAGAAAAGATTGTTCCAAGATTAAGATATATAGTTACATACTTGCAACTTAGTATATCATCAACACATGTATCATCAACTTAGAATCTTTCTACTGATAGGCTAAGTTTTTTTTCTGGACAGTGCGTTAGCCTACGTCAAGAAACTGGCGGGAACAAGATCCGCCATCGATGAAAGCTTCGGTAATCTTCGGTTTCTTGTTCTTTTGTTTTACATTGAGTCTTGATTTCACCAAATTTGAACGCTGGAGAACTACTAGGAGGGGAGAAGGCGAACTACTTAGTTTGGTGAGTTTACCTATAATGATTACATCCATATGACACGCTTTAATTTCCATTGTGAATTAAGTCGTGTAAGGTTTTTGTTCCTTTATAATTTATTTCAATGAACCAACAACTTCATTTATTCGCAAGAAGTTGCAAATTATTCAACCTCCATGTGATAAGATCATGCATGGGGGAACGTGCTTTGTAATCACGATAAACCATTTAATATGGAGTGATGCCACGAGCCACGGCACGTTAGGAGAGATTACACGGTCAAAGTTCGTTGGTCATATATATATGGGAGAGAACAAGTTACAAAAATAGTTACAAAAAAAAAAAAAAAAGTTACAAAAACCTAAGAGAAAGTCACAAACTTGCACAGCCAAATTTCCAATCATATGCGCCAGTCACAAACTTGCACAGCCAGAACTTTTACAAAAACCTAGGACTTCGACGTGCTCGAAGAACAGCGCGGATAAGCATTACTCCAAAATTCAGAATTATCAACACTTGGCAGCGCGCTACTACAACAAAAAAGTCCGAAGTCGCCACTTCGAAGACGGTGACCTTATCTTGAGAAAAGTCTTCCAAAACACCAAAGAAAAGAACGCGGGCAAACTTGGCACTCATTGGGAAGGACCTTATCAGATCATGAAGGTCGTCAAACCCGGTGTTTATCAACTCATGAAGATGGATGGAACTCCAATTCCCCGATCTTGGAATTCAATGAATCTCAAGCGCTATTATTACTAAGTTCGACATTGAGCTGAGCTAAAAAAAAAAAAAAAAAAAGAGAACCGAGCTCACTTTCAACTTATATGTAATATGAACTACGAATGGTTTGATCCTTCTTTTGAGGGTACGTAGGCAGCCCACCTCGGGTTCAACTATGACTTTAATAAAAGTTTATCTTCAAGCCGAATTCAAGCAATTCGCCGAACTCGAACAGTTCAAACTTTTAAGCCGAACTCGAGCAGCTCGCCGAACTCATACAGTTCGTACTTTAAACTAATCCCAAAAAGCTGAGCTCACATAGCTCACACTATGAAGCCGAACTCGCATAGTTCGCATGATAAACCATCGCGGTTTTTGATAGTGAACTTTTTACGGTTCGCACAATTAACCCATTGTGCACAATATATACCACAATCTAATGGTATGTCATTGTAGCACTTAGGGATCGAATCCACAAGAAGGCACGAGAACAACACACAGAGAATACGAGACACTTCTTAATCTAAGCTAATCAAATAAAGGTTTTCTAATAATCCTAATCAATTTAAAGACAAGATAATAATTAACCAAGTATATAACAAAGGTAATTAAAAGACTAACAAGTTTTGAACTAAAACGTAACGAAAACGATTTAAACAAGAATAAAGCAAACGAACTTCGGGTAATGGTAATCGACTTGGACATTCTCTAGCTAAACCATGATACTCAAACAATGCTAATCCTTAGGCTTTAGATCACTAATTTAGACTAATCCACTTCCATGACAATAATCACTTCGTTAATCACTTAATTGAGAACAAACTTCCATTTGCAATTAAATGATCAACAAGCATTAATCTCAAGTCTAAATAGCCATTAAACACCCTAGACATCCATTTCCATAGGCTAGGAATGTAAAACACTTGCTAAGTTTGGTTGAGGAATTTCATCGAACACCTTCCGGGCGTGAAATTCTCTAAGTTCTAAATCAACTTTTTCAAGGCTAATCTAGCATTAATTACACCTAACAAGTAAGGATTCTTCATAAACTAAGTTCTAAGCCTCATGATTTAGCAAGAAAACATCTAATTTACCATACCCAAAGTTCTAGAGAAACTACTCACAAACCATGATAATCTCAACAAATCCTATGTAGGAGGTGCTTAGATTCATGGTTAGATGACTAGAAATAGATAGATAGATGAAAACAAACAAGAACTTTCATAAAAACACCAAGAATCTCTTAAACTCTCTCTAAAATCGTGTTTACATCAGCTAAAAATGAGATATCTCCCCAAATAATAAGGTTTTTGGCCTAAATAACAAAGTGGGTCGGAGTTTGCAGCGGCCTGTAGTTGCCCGATGCAGCTGACCGATGTGGGTTTCCGGTTTTGCTTCTTTTGTGCACCAGACGGACATGCGCTTGCTAAAGTTGTTGTATCTCTTGAACCGCTAGTCAGAATGAGTTGAAACTACTTCCATTGGAAAGATAGCTCAATTTCCTATAACGTTTATGAAGAACCCCGAAGCTAAATCCAAATGGAAAGTCTTCTTCTGACACGATCTTTCAGTCCCCTCGGACGGACTCTGCATTTTTGCTCCGGAGGAAACCACATCGGCCAGCTCTTGCCCGCTGCATGCCCGCTGTGAATCTATGTGTTTTTGACGGGTTAATCCGCAGCGGCCTGCCTTCCACCGCTGCACTACCCCGCTGCAAGCTTCATGTAGTTCATTCGCGCGCCAGACGGACATGTGCTCACTAAATTTGCCGTATCTTTTGAACGGCTGCTCCGAATGACGTGAAACCACCTCCAAACGAAAGGTAATTCGATTATCTACGATTTTGAAGAAGATTCCCAAAGCTAAATCCTAATGTAAATCCTTCATATGAGTCGATATTTAAAGAACTTTGGATGGCCTCTACATTTTCCTTGATTTTTGGGCATAGCTCTTGCTCCAAACTGGTTCCTTTTGCCCCATGATCTTTCTCCAAGCTTCACAATGCTTCCATAAGCTCCAAATAGTACCTAAAAGACTTCATAACACACAAACACATGCAAGAACTAACCTAAGACTCACTAACTCTAAAATGGATGCAAACTAGACCAAAAACCATGAAATGAATGCAAAAAGTCACAAAATGCTAACTTAAATGACTTCTAAAATGGGCTAAATTACGCAACTATCAGTTTTACACATCGACGTCCTGGCCAGACGATCGGTAGCATTCTTCATGCAAACATTAAAAGTCGAGATCTGTCTCGCATGCATCCCCATGGTGGTATGGATAACACATCATCCATGTTAAGCCGGGACCAGTCCCGCACCAAATCCGCTCTCAGATTATCCGAGATAAGTAAGCCGAGCCCGTCTCGCACATTCCGATTCGATCTGAGAAGACATGGAGTATCTTAAGATGAACTCCCTACGTGATAACACCATATTTCACTTGTTTTTAGGGCTTTATTTTCATAGGTTTTAACCTCACATTGTATAGTTTTGGGATATTTTCATGCATTTGAGTCTCATTTGCATTGCATTGCATTTTAGATGTCCTAGGTTATCTTTGCATTCTTTTTGGCTTGTTTGAGCCATTTTCAGATGTTCTTGGAGTCAGAGGAGTTGGAGGAGTGAAAATAGCCATATAAAAAGTCATTGCGGAATACAGAGATGCCAGATCAGGTTGAGACGTCAGAAGTTTGGCATTGGATGAAGGACTTTCCACCGATGGATTGAGCTCATAATTTAACACAAGCTAGATCAATGGATTAGCTTTCATTTGAAAGTTGTTTGAGGCCATTCCAACGGTGCGATCAAGAGTTATGCCCGATTTATTGAAGACATGTCAAAACGATTTGTGAAGTCCAGAGACGATTTCTGAAGTCCAGGGACACTGGTGTCGATCAACACTGGCTGGTGTCGGTCGATACCGGGGCGATTTCTGAAGTCCAGGGACGATTTTTGACAATCGAACAACTGTCTCAAAGATCGACTCATATGAAGGGCTTCCATGTGGATTTAGCTTCTGTGATCTTCATCAAAGTCATAGACAATTGAGTTAGCTTCGTGTGAGCATTGGACTCGTGTCATTCCAACATGTGGTGCAAGAGTTATGGCCGATTTAGTGAAGATGTATCAAACCGAAAACCAACCTCCGAAAACAGTGTAAAAACGTGTTTTTAACTATTCCACCAAACTTTTGGTGACTTTGGTCGACCAAGACTCTTTAATAACTGGTTTTGAACCAGATGTAGGTATGCTTTATTATTATTAGAGACGTTTTCTTCAATTCTTTGTGTGTGCTCAACCCAAGATCTCTTTCTAGAGATTCTTGGGTTGATTCTTCATGTATAATCCACACCTTTGAAGGATTCTTCATATATATATATTTTGATTTCTTCTTTCTTCTTCTTAAATTTGGGAAAGCTCAAGAACACTACTTGGTGTTCTTGATGGATCTTCATGTTCATGCCATCAAAGAGAAGATTTCGTCATCCCTTTTGTATATTATGTCTTTTTGGTTGTTCTTGGTGTTCTTGTGAATACTAGATTTTTGTTGGATCGTGTTTAGGTTTGATTTGGTTGGTTGATGGTTAGATGATGATGATTTAGGTTGATCCTTGTTAGATTCTTCACTTAGGTTCATTCTCTATGCTAGATTTGCATAAACAAAAACCTAGGACTACACCTTAGATTAGGTAGGTGCTAGTTTGGCATGACAAACCAAGCTAGAACTACACCCTAGATTAGTTAGATTGTTGGTCTCATCCCATGCTTTAGGGATAGATTCGAGTAAACGGTGTTTAGTGCTAGACTAGGTTCATTCATTCGTATCTAGAGCTTAGGCATTTCTCGCCCGGGAGGGTTTCAAAGAAATGCTTGAACCAAACCTTTTGTGAGCTTGGCATATCCTAACCTGCGGGAGTTGATGTTTTGAGTGTTAAGTGAACTAAATGGACTCGTGATTAATGCTCATTGATTATTTCGATTCAAAAACGGAGTTTAGTCTTTTAATCGGGTAATCGATGAAGAAGATTGATACCACGGGAGTGGGTTAGTCTTATGTTCGTGTTCCATGTTCTAGAATGATGTCTAATGCTTCCAAATGATTCATTGTTTGATTGTAAACCATCTCATTGATAGCTTAGTTCATGATCCAACACTTTTGTCTTGAGTCTTGTGTTTTGCTTTCTTGTCTTTTGTTATCTTTCTTGCATTTGTTTTCTTACATAAAAACCAAAAACGTTTTGCTCTAGCTCAGTTTGTTTCTCGCATCTTTGGTGTGTAATCTTTATTCCCTGTGGATTCGATCCTAAAGTGCTACATCGACATACCGTTATGATTGCGGTAGTGTGCACGTTAGTTATTAATTGATGTGGTAAAACACTTGAAATCAANTGCATTTTGATCTCTTTCTTTTTATAAATAAACCATTTTGTACGTTTTTGCTCTAGCTTAGTTTGTTTCTCGTATCTTTAGTGTGTAATATTTTCTCTCTGTGGATTCGATCCCTAAGTACTCAACGACAAACCGTTATGATTGCGGTAGTCTACACATTAGGGTAATTGATGTGTTGAAAAAACGACTAATCACTACGCACTCTTATGCCGAGCTCAACGATAAAGTCGAACGTTTCCTCTCGCAAAATTAAGCCGATTTCTCAACAATCACAAATTAATAAGCCGATTTCTCAACAATCGCAAACTAATAAGCCGATTTCTCAACAATCGCAAACTAGTAAGCCGGTCTCCCAATGATCGCCGATCTCGAATAGGTCGTAGAATCGAGTTCATCTTCTACACCCAGGCTAAGACCGTATTATTTACGGCCCCAATTTTGTGTACGGTGAACTTGAGAGGATCGTATCATTTTACGACCTCACAAAATCCGAACTTGAATTCACAAAGATTAAAAAGCCAAACTCAGAGTTCGCCTACAATGAGAATTGACTAAGTATAAAACCGAACTCAAAATCGAAAACAGTCAAAATAAATGAAGCCAAAAAGATCGAATTCGAGATCAGATATATTGACTAAGTAAATCATGCCAAATTTATTAAAAGCCCCTCGGGCAACGATTCAAGGTACGTTAAAAAAGAAAAGGGCCCCCTCGGGCAACGGTTATACAAAAGCCCCTTGGGCAAAGACAAGAGTACATCGATCTAACTGAAAAAGAAGAAGAGTCAGAATGACTCAAGGAGAGTTATGCTCCTGAAGCTCTTCAGGCACACTTTGAACCATCCTCGAGTCCATCGACCCAAAATGATCATCCGAGATCGACAGGGAGGCCGTCATCCGAGATCAGAGATACCAGCATCCTCAAGCTCCTCGATTTCCACGGCCCCGAGCTTGGCTTCCAGCCTTTTGTCTTCCTCCTCGAAATGCTGAAGCGTCTCGTTAGGAATACGAACTCCTTTACTCTTCAGACCATTTAGACATTTCAGCATCCCTGTCACCTGACTATAAATCAGTTGCTCTTTGTTCGCCGCCTCAAGCTCGGCAATGTACTTCCTGATCTTTTCAAAGCGAGCATACAGTTTGACGACCATGTCTTTCCGAAGGCCCCTCTGCTTTTGAACCCATTTAGCTCGGGGGTCCCTGGGCCTCTTCTTTTCAGAGTGCAAGGTGGTCTCGATCCTTTTCTTCTCAACGGCCGCACGACTAAGGGCCTTGTGAGCCTCGAGGACCACGGCTTTCACCCTTTCATTCTCAGTACGGAGAACCTCAAGCTCTTGATCCTTCACAGCTACACCCTCCTCGAGCTGAGCAGCCTCAGTCTTCATCTCGACCAGCTCGGCCTTGATATTTTCAACTCCTTGGGACTCCCTAAGCGTCGTCTTGAGCTTACGGTCATACGACCGGATGATGTCATTCGACAATCCCTCGACGTGAGCAAGAAATTAAAAGTCAGACAAAAGAAAATAAATCCGACTAAGTGTTCTCGCTCACTTCGATGACATCGTCTCCATCAGTTTCGTCCCCAGCGACATTATCGTCCCTTAGTGCGGACGGAAATATAGTCTCGTCGTTCAGAACGAGGGAGTAGTATGGGACATTCAAAAAGTTCTTTTTACCCATTCTTCGGCGAGGAGGTCTATCGAGAACTGTGCAAATAAGAACAAATCTCATGAATAAACAAATAAAGACAAAAATATACTTGAGAGAATGTCTAGTGAACCTTTTGCAGATCGGCGTAATCTTTTTTCGATCCGTTTTTGATGAATTTCCGGCCAACGAGATCTCCCTAGCTCTCTAAGCCTTTCAACGTTGTCACACCACCCTGATAGTGAACTTTTTACGGTTCCCACAATTACCCACTGTGCACAATGCCTCAATCTAATGGCATGTCATTGCGGCACTTTGGGATCGAATCCACAAGGAAATAAGAACGACGCACTAAGAATACAAGACGCTATCTAATCTAAGCAATAATTGGGTTTTTTATCGAACAAGTGAAACATACAAAAATTTAATAAATGACAGGACACAATTTTAATTCCAATAAACGAGAAGCAAAGTAATCAAGAGAACGTTTAATATCGATTTAAACAAACGAAATCTCGGGTAAAGTTAACGACTCGGGTGATCTTTTAATCTATTCAAGATGCTCAAACATTCGACTAAATACCTCCTTAGGCCTTAGAACACTACTAAAGATTAATCCACGTCCATGGTATTAACCCCTTTCTTAGTCATAAACCGTCATAAACGTCCGTTCGCGATTCTATGACTAACAAGCAATGAACACAAGTCTAAATAGCCACAATTCACCTTAGACTACAACTTCCGTTGGCTAAGATATGAAAAGCACTCATTAAATTCGTTCAAGACTTTCATCAAACACCTTCCGGGTGATGAAACTCCCTAGGTTCTAGATCAACTAGATCAAGGTCAATCTAGCATTAAGAACACTTAATGAACAAGGATTTCAAGTAATCTAACTCCTAAANAATCAAGAACAAGGTTTTCTCTCTAGAGTTTTTGTTAAAAGTCATAAAAGTTACATAAAACTGGTCCAAATACCAATAATTATACAGCTTTGGGCGTCCAAAGTCACCAAAAATTAGGTGAAGTAGAGAAAAAGACGTTTTTACACTGTTTCAGGAGACTAGTTTTCGATTTGATACGTCTTCACTAAAGCCGCCATAACTCTCGAACCACTACTCATAATGACTTGAAACCACTTCCATTGGAAATCTAACTCAATTATCTAAAACTTTCATGAAGAGAACCGAAGCTAAATCCCAATGGAAACCCTTATTCTGAGTCAATCTTTAGAACACTTCAGGTGGTTTCGGCCCAGAAAATGGTCAAAGGTGGGGATCGATCGATCTAAACTTGATATCGATCGATGTAAACTTGATATCGATCGATGTAAACTTGATATCGATCGATGTAAACTTGATATCGATCGATATGGCAGTGTCGGGCGATCTGGGCAGTGTGCGTTGTTTGGGATCGATCGATCTGATCATGTTTCTCCACCTTCTTCTTTTGCTCGCCAGACTGGACATGTTCTCGGTAAAATGACGATAACTTCCGCAATAACGATCAGAACTTGATGAAACAACCTCCGTTGGAAATATGACTCAATTCCCTACAATTCACATCAAGTGTTCCAAGGCTGAATCGGAGCGCAAGGTCTTCGTATGATCCGATGTTTCAGGTACTTTGGACTGGCTCTGCTTTGGCATTTCACTTGTTTTGCACCAAAAAGCGTATCCTCCATTTTCTTCAAGTTTCATGCACTCCCATTTGTTCCAAATCACTCCTAAGCACCCTAATTAACACAAAATAACGAAAAGAAGACACAAAACAATCTAGGACATCTAAAATGCAATGAGACTCAATTTGGACCTAAATGCAATGTAAATTCAATGAAAACAAGATGAAACACAAAGAAAACAAAGAAAAATATGAGACTCAAGATGGTAAAATACACGGTTATCAACTCCCCCGGACTTGCATTTTGCTTGTCCTCAAGCGAATAAAGCAAAGTAAGCCAAGAAGAGAAAATCGAAGGTGGGGACTCATATCCAAAAGGAAACACATGAAACTTTCAACTCAATATCCTTAGGTAAAGATGCCATAATGCTAAAATCGCTTCTACTCTTACGAAATTCTCCATACCTATCGCAACTTGAATCTTTTACTCTAGTGCCTAAGACTTAAGAATCCACAAGCATTCCTATCAACCAACTCTTTAACATTCATTAATCTCGGTATAAGCGCGGTCTTGCAAAGGGAATCTCAATCATTCTCAATCGGTTTGGTGGGAAAGGATTGAAAGCATAATGTATGAGGAGGTTCTAGTTTTTGGGTAACTTACTCTCATGAAAACGTAATGCATGATAATACGAAAAAAACAAGGAAGGAATGGAACAAAGATGCATCAAAGAATATCTTCCATCCTAGCCTAGCTTTCTAATCTCTCATCTTAATCTCATTGCCTTGCATCTCTTATCCCATAAGTAAACCCAAAGCCCTTTTGGCTAAATATATACAATGTACACAGCCTCTTTTATTTTCCCTTTCTTCGACACTCTAGGTAGATTTCTTCTCTTAGTCTAAACTCTTATTCTCTTCTTTTTTTTTTCTTTTTTTTTTTATTAATCTAGAGTTTAGACAACTTTGAATTCTTGGTTCTTTCCTAAATTTTCTTGCTTTCTTTTCCCATCTTAGGCTCTTTCTTTAGCCTTTACCCGATTTTTTCTCACTTCACTCACCATTCTCCCAAACAAAACTTAACCATTCTATTTCCCAACACCCAAGTCACTTGTTTAAGGAAGATAAGCTTTGTAGTTTCTTTCTCTTACAAGATTTTTTAATTGTATACATTTTCAAGAAAAAGGCCTCACTAACAAATAACAAGGGTTTGAAAGAATTGGCTTAGGTGAATAGGTGGGGAACTACCCTAAAATGAGGATACCTACTCGAATCAGCACAAGAGTGGCAAAGCGGATAAGAAAATTCGAGTATATAATTAAGACCATGAGAATGCATTTTGAACCCCTAGGCGAGACAATTAATGTTAAAGTTAGGTTCAAATAAATAGAGTTGGAATCAAATCACAACAAGCTTCATCCTAATCAAAGACATGCAAGCCAAGAGATCAAAGCATGGATTTTCCAAATTTTCGAAGCGGTTCAAGCATCATGACATGTTTAGCAAGGGCAACGTTTTCAAAGTTCAAGTGTTTAATCATTGTCCCTTATGCATATGCAATGCAAATCCTATATGCTTCTAGACTCAATCCTAAAATGAAGATGAGACTATGCAAACTACATGATTCTTTTTGGATTTTCTTTTGAAAATTTTCAAAATTTTTTGGTTTTTCTATGCAATATACATGTACAATGCAAGACTCAAAGAGAAAAAAGTAAAATAAGACAAAGAAAACAATGTTAAATGACAAAGACCTCTCCCCCGGACTTAAATCGCACCGTCTCGGTGTGATGAATCCAAAGGAAGAGTAAAAATACAAATCAAAAGTATATACAAGATGTCAAGTGGCGTACCTTGGAGATATGGAGATGAGGGGGTTGAATTTCCTTATTGATTCTTGTTTTGTGTCTCTAGCTTGACAAATGATAGAATTGGGGGAGTCCCCAATGGCGCGTTTAACGTCTCTAGCTTGACGGTGGTTTCCTCCTTTTCACTCCCAAACTTGAGAAACCTGAAAACAAGAAACAAAAAGCATAAAAAGGAACTAGAAAATTTAAAATATATACAAAGATAGTAATGGGAATGCCTCCCAAGAGCGCTTCTTTAACGTCTCTAAGCTTGACGTGTGATGCCCGTTTAGACGGGTGGCGGGTTTGAGAGAGAAACCGAGGTCTCCTCCTCAATGTAATCAGATGTGTGATAAGGCTTGATTCTTTGAGCGTTCACCGTGAATTCTCCACCTTCCTTGTTCCAAAGTGTTACCGCACCGTAAGGTTGCACCTCCTTGACCTTGAACGGCCCCGTCCATCTCGACCTGAGTTTCCCGGGAAACAGCTTCAACCGGGAATTGTAGAGCAGCACTTGGTCTCCAACTGTGAAACCCTTCTTGACAATCTTCTTGTCATGAAACGCCTTGGTTCTCTCCTTGTAGATCCGTGAACTTTCATACGCGTCGAGGCGGATCTCGTCGAGCTCCTGCAATTGTATCAAGCGTCTTTCCGAGGCGGTTTTGATGTCGAAGTTGAGAAGTTTTACCGCCCACAGAGCTTTGTACTCGAGTTCGACCGGTAAGTGGCACGACTTCCCGTAGAGTAGATTAAACGGTGTTGTCCCGATTGGTGTTTTGAATGCGGTTCGGTAAGCCCGTAGTGCATCGTCTAGCTTCTTAGACCAATCTTTCCTTGAACTACCCACGGTCTTCTCCAATATGGCTTTGATTTGGCGGTTTGAGACCTCCACTTGACCGCTTGTTTGAGGATGGTAGGGCGTGGCCACCTTGTGCTTAACCCCGTGCTTCTTGAGCAAGCTCTCGAAAACCTTATTAATGAAATGGCTTCCGCCATCACTAATCACCACTCTCGGTATCCCGAACCTCGGAAAGATGATCGTTTTAAAGAGCTTAATGACCACCTTGGCGTCATTAGTCGGGCTTGCTATGGCTTCGACCCACTTAGAAACATAGTCCACCGCCACCAATATGTATTGATTC
>PKMM01017926.1:208153-285777 GCA_002933915.1 Eutrema heterophyllum
AAAAAAAATATTCAAAATCTTGCAATATTTTTCACTATAATTATTATAAAATATTTTACTAATTTTATAAAAAGTTAAACACGAAAAAATTGATTTTTTAAATAGTTTGTGAACTTACCACAAAAATCATAGTCATTAAACGGTGCATATTAGTTATGTTTTCAATATTATAGATTTTTGCGGATTAGTCCGAATAATATTTTAGTTTATTGCAAAACGGGTTAATTAGACATGTTAGTCCGGGTTGACAGTTCTATATATAATCATATGTTAAACATATTTTAAAATTCAGATAAAAACATTTTTTCTTAAATTTTAAAACAATTTTTAAACAAAAATTACTATGCGCTATATAGCTAGCAGGGATTGAATTCTAATATTTTCAAAATAACATACATTGGATCGAAACGTTATGACCAAATCCATACAATATCTATTTTGAACGCATTAGATCAACGTGACAAAATTTAATTCATTGATTACGTCTCCATGACTCCATCTCATATGTTTTTTATAGCAATTCACACGCTGTTATAGAAAGAAAAAAAAATGATTTACTTCAATCAGTTATTTTATTATATAAACAAGAATGTTTCAAAGTTAATAACTCGGATGATCGCGATCCGTGTTAAGTTAATCGATTAGATTTTTACATAAATTTGATTTATCTAGTAAATAGTGGCCTTTTGTTTTTCAAAAGTCAAATTTATCTACTAGTGGCCTTTTGTTTTTCAAAAGTTTTACCATTCGATTTTTTTATTTAATCGTCAACAAGATTTAATGATTTCATTATTTTTTGATTCAACTATTCCGTTATTTCTTATTTACAAATATATCAATCAAATTTGAAGACAGTTTTGATGTTGCACGATGCTGACATAAAAGGAAGTTTAACCACACTACGCACATTTAAATGATATTTTCTGTTTGACAAAATATATCGACACATTCGTTGACCTTCAAACTAGGATTCAGAAGTTTGAACAGGGCCTGTTGGACTATTACATGGATTACTATATCAATTGTTCCTATCTAAGATATCTATTTACAATATTTAATTTTAGGTATGCAAAATATAGAAATATACTAAAAAATTAATAAATATATAAAAAATTTAATAGTATGTTAAAACATAGAAAATAAAAAAGTGACTAAAAAAACAAGAAAAAATTATATTGTGAGTAACATTTTGACTTACAGATTACACAATAGATCACTTTGGTGTAATAGATCACTTTTGTGGAATGAAAAGACTTTTTTGCCCTTTAACACAATAATTATCTTTGGTCGGACTTATGAATCAGAGTTAGTAACCGGTGAAAATCGTTGACGCCACCATCTTTGGTCGGACTTATGAATCGGAGCTAGTAACCGGTGAAAATCGTCGGACTCTCTTTGGTCGGACTTATGAATCGGAATTTGTAACCGGTGAAAATCGTCGGACTTATGAATCAGAGTCTTTTGTGGAATGAGAAGACTTTTTTCCCCGCGTTTGCTTTCATGTTGAGATTCAGCTACTCGCCTGCAACAAACATGTTATGTTTCATGGCACTGTCCATGTATGGAATTCCTCTAAGCATAACTGAAATATCTGCACAAGTTGTTTTCCTATTCGTTCCAATTAGTTTCTTCCAGTACTCATCCGGCTCAGAATCGTCTGCAACATCCAACTTTGGGTCATATCCATCATCAAACTCCCCACAAAGCAATCAAGTTACTATTCCAAACTCCAACAAAGAAAACCTAAAAGGGTGTCCACCAAACACCGTCCACATCTCATATTTCTTTTTGCCTAGGAGTTGTCTCGTCAGTAATGTGTGTACCAATTTACATGATATCGGGGACCTTGCAGCGGGAATTTCGAATAGCTTCCCAAAACAAGATTCTCGGATCCTCTCGAACTCTGGAGTACCCCTAAGAACATCTTGTATAAACGTAAGGGTATCTGGTTTTGAATATATGTTGAGTCGGTTACTGGGGAATATGTATGTGGCGAACAACCGAGTTGGAAGTCGCTCGTCGCACGCCGGGATTCCGTCAATATCTGTAAATCGCCCAAAATCAACGGCGTCAAACTAAAAAAATTATTGCAACTCTTTAAAATATACACAAAACTCTCAATCACTCAATAAAAAATTTAATCAATTACCAGCCATATTCGGAGTTTTGCAAACTGTGAGGTAACCTACGAAGCCGGCTACTATGCTCAAATATAAGCTAACCCAGACCGGCGACGAACACCCTAACGGTCGATACTTATTCGCCGGCGATAAATCCCCAAATCTCTGAACGACAAATCCGGCAGTTAAGGTTTTTACAGTCTCCGGTAATGACCATCTATTTTTACAACCGCAGTTTCACTCCCTCATAAACGGCGATACCATTTGAGTAAGGGTAAAACCAGTTTTCTAAATTATGAACAGTTGTAAAAGTTAAAGTGTAAGATTGAGTTTCAAAAGTTATCTATAACGTAAATCACTCAAAAAACAATAGGCAATAATTTAATAGGAACAATTGCTGGCAGTTAAAGCCTCTGCTAGTAAAATATTATTATAGTAATATTTTTTTTTTTTCCAATTTGAAGTACATTAAATCTTTCTGTAAATTTGCAATTAATATTGACACGGTTTTGTCTGGAAGTTATCTTTTGCGAGGTAGTTTCCCGAGGCAAATCTGAGTGGCTAATTCGTATATTAATAAACACTTTCGTCTCCCTTAAAATCGGATCACACACAGTAGGAAAAATTCGAAAAGAGGGCCCCAGAGAGAGAGAGAGAGAAACGGCGGCCATGACGTTGCAGAGAGGTTTGCCTCTTCTCTGGCAGCAGTACACGGCGCTATTCCGTAAAAACCTTCTTCTTTCATGGCGGAGCAAGCGAGCCACGTTCCTTCAGCTCTTCGCTTCCTTCTTCTTCATCCTCCTCATCTTCTGTATCCAGGAGGCTATGGAGAAGAGCTTCGCTTCCTCCACGGCGCTCAAGACTGTTACTGATCCCACGGCGCTCGTCTCGCCGCCGATTCCGCCTTGTGAGGATAAGTTCTTCGTGAATCTTCCGTGTTACGACTTCGTCTGGAGTGGAAACGGTAGCCCGCGGGCGAGAGCCATTGTTGACGCGATTAGGGCCAACAACCCGGGGAGATCGATTCCGAAGGAGAAGGTATGGTGTCTGTCTCTAATTTGTGTTTTCAGGGTTTTGTTTGAATCTAGTCAAATTGCGTAATTAAGCATTCCTCGTGAGAGATTAAAGCGATGTTTTTTAGATATTTAAGAGAAGTGTTTGAGAATTAACCCTCAAAGAAACTGAAATGGTTAAAGATTTACGTGTTGGATTGATTTATATAATCCAAACAGAAGTGTACAAATTCAAAGGACCGTCTTTGCTATTCAGGTTAAACCATTCGGGACTCCTGATGAGGTAGATGCGTGGCTCATGGCGAACACCTTGAAAACGCCAGGAGCCCTGCACTTTGTGGAAAGAAATGCTACAGTTATCAGCTATGGTATTCAAACAAATTCAACTCCAGAGATGAATCGGGGGAGGTTTGAAGATCCCACGTTTAAGTTCCAGATACCCCTTCAAATTGCCGCTGAGCGTGAAATCGCGAGATCCTTAATAGGAGGTATGCATATGTTTTCTGTATCTTGCTGGAATCTTTTGTGCCTTCTGGCAACAAGTGTTAGCTCTGACATTTAAGGAATTTGTTATGCGTTTTGCAGATCCAAAGTTTAACTGGGTTGTCGGATTTAAGGAATTTCCGCACCCGACTATTGAAGCTGTTGTTGCGTTGGACACAATAGGTCCGACTTTCTTCCTTGCTGTCGCCATGTTTGGTTTTGTTCTTCAAATCAGTTCTTTGATCACTGAGAAAGAGCTCAAACTTCGCCAGGTATTATATTGTTCCTGTATAGGCTGTTACCACTGTATATATATAGTACGTTGATTGTGTGTTTTTCTTCTTTTTTTTCAACAGGCAATGACGATGATGGGTGTTTTTGACACTGCTTATTGGTTGTCATGGCTTACATGGGAAGGGATTCTTACTGCTCTCTCGGCGCTCTTGATAGTTCTCTTTGGAATGATGTTCCAGTTCGACTTTTTCTTGAAGAACAGTTTCCCTGTTGTCTTCCTACTTTTCATGCTTTTCCAGTTTAATATGGTAAAACTGCCTCCCTTTGAATACCTATTGAAGGATTTATGTTTTCTGCTTTCTTCTTATATCTCTATTATTTGTGCTGCTAGATTGGACTAGCATTCATGCTATCAGCTTTTATCAGCAAGTCATCTTCAGCAACAACTGTCGGCTTCTTTGTGTTTCTGGTTGGCTTTGTAACACAGGTGCCGTTCTCATGCAAAACAAATAGCTGAAATTGTTACTTCGAATCATGAATTGTTACTAATCATAAGTCTTACTGCAGATTGCAACATCGTCTGGGTTTCCTTATGCCAAGAATTTTTCTCGCACGATCAGGGCGCTCTGGTCACTGTTCCCACCCAATACCTTTTCTCAGGGTCTAAAGCTGCTTGCTGATGCAACTTCAACTCCTCAAGATCCTGGAATTAGTTGGAGTAAGAGAGCAGAATGTGGACCCAACGATGACACTGATTGTGTGATTACAATTGTATGTCAACTCTCACAATAAATTCCATATAATAACTGTGTCCAATTGTTCTCTGATCATTACTTATTTGGTTTTGGCAGAATGATATCTACTTGTGGCTTCTTGGGACATTCTTTTTGTGGTTTGTTATGGCTCTCTACTTTGACAATATTGTTCCAAATGCGTCCGGTGTAAGAAAATCTATCTTTTACTTCCTAAAACCTGGTTACTGGACCGGTAAAGGTGGCAACCGAGTGGAAGGTACTTTCTCCTCAGTCTTGTATCTGTGTTTAGTAGGTTTAGTGTTGAAAAAGTTATCCTAATTAACCGTTTCTACTCTGAGCAGAAGGTGGAATTTGTAGCTGTACTGGTTCAGTCCCACCTGTGGATCATATTACCCCAGATGACGAGGATGTCCTTGAAGAAGAAACTTTAGTTAAACAACATTCAATGGAGGGCTTAGCTGATCCGAACATTGCAGTTCAAATACGTGGTCTTGCAAAGACTTATCCTGGGACGACGAAGTTTGGATGCTGCAAATGCAAGAAAACTGCCCCTTATCACGCTCTGAAGGTATGGCTTCTAAGAGAAAAAAAGTGAAAAACTGATACTGATCTTCCTACGTTGGTCTTTGCCAAATATGTAACTAGGACTTGGTTAAAATTTTAACAAATATTTCTCCTAGTGGGTTCTCCCATGATACGTGTTTCAACGATTCCTTAACTAAAATTCTTTGAATATAATCAGGGGTTGTGGATGAATATTGCCAAAGATCAACTATTCTGTCTTCTTGGACCCAATGGCGCAGGGAAAACAACTACTATCAATTGTTTGACAGGCATAAATCCAGTTACTGGTGGTGATGGTTAGAAGCTTGCACTTTTTTCTTGTTTTTGTTTCGTAGAAGCTAGTGTCTTGAGCCTTTCACCATACTAAAATCTCTCTTATTGGCTTAAACAGCACTAATTTATGGAAATTCTATAAGAAGCTCTGTTGGTATGTCCAACATCCGTAAAATGATAGGAGTTTGTCCTCAGGTGGGCCTTCTTGTTGCTATCTGCTTCTGGCAGTTGCCTTAATTACAGCGATTTGTTATGCTTGAAATGATTTATCACATTTCCATTCTTTCCCCAGTTTGATATACTTTGGGATGCTTTGTCTGGTGAAGAACACCTCCGCCTCTTTGCTAGTATCAAAGGGTTGCCACCTGCATCTATCAATTCGGTATGTTAGCCAAATGGTAGAAATGAGTTGGTTGTTTTCTTTAACAGTTTCCGCTAAGAATAGATGGTATCTAATTTCAACTTCAAATCAAGAATAATTTGCTTCTTTTGTTGCTTAAAATGCTTCTTTCCTGTCATACAGATGGTTGAGAAGTCACTGGCAGAGGTAAAACTGACAGAAGCAGGGAAAACCAGGGCAGGAAGTTACAGTGGAGGAATGAAACGCCGACTCAGTGTTGCAGTTTCACTCATTGGTGATCCCAAGCTAGTCTTCCTGGACGAACCGGTTTGTTACTGTCTACATTCCTATCTGAATATATGTAATTTATTCCATTGATGTTTGTTTATCTACCGCTTCCTTTTCACATGCATGCTTTCATACATGGATTGCAGACTACAGGCATGGACCCGATCACGAGAAGACACGTGTGGGATATTATACAAGAAACCAAGAAAGGTCGCGCCATTATATTAACGACGCATTCGATGGAGGAAGCTGATATTTTGAGTGATCGAATAGGGATAATGGCTAAGGGTAGGCTTCGGTGCATTGGAACCTCAATCAGGTTGAAGTCCCGCTTTGGCACAGGTTTCATTGCTAACATTAGCTTCGTTGAAAGCAACAACCATGAAAACAACGGCAATAACCACAATGGTGAAATTGGTGCTGCAGATTCACGCGAGCCAGTAAAGAAATTCTTTAAAGATGTGAGTCTGCTTTAGCAGCCGGTAAAAATTTATATATTACAATGTGGTTAACTGAATCCAACGTCCTCTGAGCTGTGGTATTTTCTTGCAGCATCTCAGTGTCAAACCAATAGAAGAAAACAAGGCCTTCATGACTTTTGTTATACCGCACGACAAAGAGAATCTTTTGACTGTAAGCATTTACACAACTTATCATATATAGAGTTTACTACCTACCGGGGAACTAAGTGTTAGTGATTTCAAAACTTCTTTGCTTTCCTTAACAACGTAACAGGGCTTTTTCGCTGAGCTCCAAGACAGAGAAACCGAATTTGGAATCTCAGACATCCAACTTGGTCTCGCGACTCTTGAAGAAGTCTTCTTGAACATAGCAAGAAAAGCTGAACTCGAAAGCGCTGCTGTTGATGGAACAATGGTCACTCTCGACTTAACATCTGGCTCATCCGTCGAGGTAAATAACTTACATCTCATACCCTCGTATCTATAGATAGAGACTTATAACGCCGGAGCTGATCCAATCCAATGTACAGATACCGGTTGGGGCAAGATTTGTTGGGATACCAGGAACTGAAACTGCAGAGAATCCTCGGGGAATCATGGTGGAAGTGTATTGGCAACAAGACGAGTCAGGATCATTGTGCATCTCAGGACATTCCTCGGAGATGCCAGTTCCTGAAATTGTTCCTGCGACAGATCCGGTGGCACCAGGACATGGCGGAGTAAGCTTGTTGGGACGGAGAGGACGGAGAGGACGGAGACAACAAGTTCAAGGAATTGTGATTGATCCTGATTTTGTTAGGTTTACTAGAAGCGGTTCCACTTCTTTCCGACGTTCTTCATTGTGAAATGAAATCTAACACACACACCCACACACCCACACCCACACAGTTCTTAACTTACCGGAGGACTCGGCTCTACAGGTTATTTTCTGGTTCTTTGTTGTACTTTATACGAAAAAATAAATCACAGGCGTGTTTATTTAAATTGTTTTTACGTAATTATGATGTAAATTAGACGAAAGTTTGTGATTAAAAAACAAATATTTATGCTGCAATGTTCATTTCATAGTATGATTTAAAGATTATCTGTAACTATGTTTCAGTTCCACAAGGCTAGTCAACGAGATATGAATTAAGAGTTAGAAAGTATTTACATTAATAGACGGTATTAGCACAAACTATTAGACTAATTATGCCGTGGTCCAGAAGGGTATCTACATAAAACAACAATATGTGAAACAGCAAATTCTGATGTAATCAACATTGAGCTACTATACGACTTCTCTGTATGTATGCATATACAAAGGTTTAGCCACGCTGTGACGCTACAGTTATCAGTCTTGAACCTTCCGGTGCCTGAAACATAACCGAAAAACCAACATTGTGGTAATGGTGTCTGAAAAACAAAACCAAAGTTTGTTTGAATTCAAGTGTCTAGAAATACAACGTACCTTCTGTCCAAACGATTTGATGATGTGAACCAGTAATCTATCTCCGGTTATACCTCTCAGTCGTTGAATCAACTCAGATCGCGAGATTCTCCTGTCCTGTGAGTTGCGAAGGAACCAACAACAAGAATGTTATTATGATGAGGATGAAACAGAGAGTTAAGAATCTAAAAAAATCTCAAGTGCACTTACTTGCAGTTCTTTGTAGTGTTTTTGAATGAGACGGGTATGGGACGGATTTAGAAACTTTGATATGGATTTGATCAATATCGGAAACGAAACCCAAGGCGAATTCGGGTTCTCTGCATCAAGAACATACCAAATTAGCCACTGAACAACTGTTGAATGAATCAAAGAAGAGGGAAGTGTTTTTGCTTACTTCTTCTCAAGATTGGTGGAGCTTTGATGCAAACAACAAACTCAGGCAAAACATGAGTGTTCATATGTGTGCTCCAAATAACATATTTCCTTGGAGTTGTTAAACTGTCTACACCTGAATCGAATTCTGGAGAACTCGGATATGATCTTTTGATCGAGCCCTGAGGACAAACAATCTCAGACTTGCCCAATATAACTCTTGAAAGCAGCAAGAATCTAATCTCGTCTTCAGAATCCTTCAGACTATACAAAAAGAGACATTAATGAGACCAAAATGAAGATTAGAAACCCAAAAAAAACAATAGAAAATGTTAGTGCTTTGTTGTTACCATTGAAGAGGAGCATTGTCCGGTGAGAGATGTAATAAGCCATCGTTGTTCCTAATAAGCTTCTGCTGGCTAAATCCGTACATTAGAATCTCTTTTAACTCTCCCTTCTCCACGCCGCACCAACCGTATTTCACTCTCGCCGCTTCAGCCGCGGCTTTGCTTCCGCAACCGCCTTTGCCGTTTTTCTCCGCCACGGACTCTGTGTATATCCGAAAGGCTTTAAGCTTAGCTTGGCCCAATGGGCTCTGAAATCCGTTCCTGAGAATCGATACGATCTCAAATTGAGGAGTCAGATTAGATTGGCAATGGCGATAGATTAGCTCGTAGGCTTTATCGTCTTTAGGTAACTCCATTAGCTCGAGCTCGTTCGCAATCGACGACGGTTGATCACAGTCGGAAAACTCCTCATTGCTCCCACTTTCCGCTGATATTGTGGATCCTTCTTCTTCTTTATAACGGTTTAGCTCCGTCGCCGGGAACTGGAGACGGTTAACCGGAGATTCTTCGGTTTTTGTATAATCCATTGCTGAGAAACAAAATGAACAAGAAAAAACAGTAATTCAAGTTCAAACCTTTTTAACAGTTTTAGATGAAATATAATTTTTTAGCTTTTGAGATCAGAGAGCAGAAATGCTTTGGATTTCAACTGTAGACTGACATATTATATTTATATATGAATAGTTTTTTTTTTAAATTGATTTTTCCTACTCTGTGTTCTTTTTTTTTCAAAGTCTTTCCTGTTTTGGTTTTGTTTGTCTGTTTTCCCATTTCTTTTAAAATATTTATATTTTCTAAAATTGGAGTTTTTTGTTTTTTCCTTGAAGGAGAAGTATCCACATTCACATGATAACATTAATCCCACTTAATTAATTAACAAAAACACGAACTTGTAAATGTTAAATCCTACACGTTCTAATTTACAATAAATACATTAATGAACAGAATCTCGAAATTTTAAGCTTCTAACCTTTTTATTCACGCAAACCTTCTACTAATCTTGTCGGCATTTTTTGTTTTTTTTACTAAATTTTCAGTAATAGGTTTTTTTTTGTTTGCCAGTAATAATTTTTAGTTAAATTAGTCTACCAGTTAATTTTCATTCAGTCCACCAATGTATATAGTAGTACTAGTTATTATGTTAGTTTGTGAAGATCCATTTATCGAACAAAAAATAAAGAAAACTTAAATTAAAAAAATAGTTAAATATAATATGATTGTGCGTGAAAAGGCCAAAGCCACTAGTTGGGGTTCGTCTCTGCGGCGCAAGCTGTTTTGTGAAAACTGCAAGGCCGGTCGTTTTTAGTAATAAGACGAAACTGCCCTTACACGGTTCGGAACCTGGAATGACTTAATTACCCTTTACTTACTTGGTCGGTCGTCGAGACGTTGAACTTGGAATGGTTTTGGTTAAACAGAAATTGAAACCGTGAGGTTACAACTAATTCTATCTAAATAATTGTCACGTGGGTTACTTACTTACCTTAGAATATCCACTAGAGATGTTACTCATTTGACCCAATGACAAATTTTGATTAGTGGCCAATGAATGAAACTCATCCACGTTTTTGACACGATTTTTACAACATTGAACTATTTCATTGGGTAATAGACTAATAGCCCAATGTTGTAAAAACACTAGAAAGATTGGGATTACATATTTAAGTGATTAACAAAGAAAAGAAAAATCAGACGAAAATGTTCTTGTACTATACTATTTAATTGACAAAATAGTATAGTACACCATAAAGATTTTGATCTCACACATTTGTCCCAAATAGCAAGTTTCAGTAATTGGAAGGACGAGAAAAATAATATTTGATCTCGATCGATGTGAAGAAGAAGAAAGATGACGAAGAACAAAGAGAAGAAGAAAAGCATGAGGACAATTTTGACAATATTGTAACACCCAACATATTATAGCCATGAGTTTGATATAGTTATTTAGTTAAATATATATATATATATATTTTTTTTTTTTTTGACGTGTTGAATATTTTTTTTTCAGTCACAGAGAGCAATTTTGGTAATATTGTAACTTACACACAATGTTCAAAATTGCGTTATGCGCTAGTCGGACGGTCGGGTTGGATCTAGCGCCTAACCCAAAATCAAGGATTTATTTTGGATATTTTTATTTATAAATATGTATATATATTAAATAGGTGAGGGTTCATTGTTGATATCACTTGGTCTAGCGGTCTCTGTCACAGTTTCTGTTGCACAAGTCACCAGTTTGATGGAAGGCATGTTCATTTTGTCAATTTTTACAGTTTTTTGGTTTAATGAATGACAAATGACGAAAATACCCTCGTCTTCAACCTCAAATCTGCTATTTTCCTAACCTAATTTTCGCCTCCATTTGATTTCTTTTCACGATTTCATCATCTTTGTTTGTTAATATTGGGGGCTTTTACCTAAATATAACAGATCTACGTCATAATATCTGATTTTGAACTTAAAATCTACAAAAAAATGATTTTTTTTTAGCGATTTCCGATTACTCCCCCGATTTTGGTCTAGTCGCGGCGGTCGGCGGCCGTCGAGCGCCTAACCGCCGATTAAGCGGCCGCGGCGGCCGCGTTTTCTAATAGGGCTTACACACAACATATTATAACCATGAGTTTAATGTAGTTATTTGGTGAAATATGGTTTTTTATAGTCATAGATGCTAATTTCATTTTTCTTTTTTTTTCCATCTTTTTCTATAAAAGTCATTACTAGGTCAGGCAGAAGTTGATTTAACCGGAAAGATTCCAGTGTGGTATCTAAATTATCCGGAATCTGTGAATTGTTTGGTGTTCTTGTCAGATGGTCATAATGGTTAACCATTATATTAAAATCATCATATTGAAATAACTTAATCCGATGAATATTGGTTCTGAACTGCATTATGGTTTTTCAACCAATAAACCATCATAAATTGGTTGTTAGATGAATTGATATTAGGCGTGGATACATGAATTGGATTCGTATATATTTTTCTTGCTTGGACAATTTTTTTTTCTTTTTTTTTGGCTAAGAATGTAAATATTTCATTAAAAATGAAATTTTTATTGTTTTACAAGATTATAAAACCCATTTAATTGGTCACATGACAAAAATAAAATAAAAAACATGAAAGCAAAAACAATTTTGAAATGTCAGTGCATCGACAGACGGTATCAAAATGCAGTGATCTACCGAAGAAAAGCCAAATACAGAGAAACAACTAGAAAAAACTGGATAGATGTTAGCTTCGCATAACGGAAGCTCTTTCAAAAGCAGCCCGAAAACAGACTCGTCACTCAAGAAGCTTTCAAAAACCAACGATCAAATAACCGTCTTCATCGTCAGTTAATCGAGGTTCATCCAGACTACTACAAGAACAAGTACTGAACAGAACTACACACTAAAGGAGTCTTGAAGTGGTCACTCACTCTTCCAAGATCCTATACCGATGTTGGCTAAAGGTCAACAAAAACACGACTCAACAGCCTTACTAGCTCTTCCAAGAACGAAGATAACAAAGCGCAAAATCTTCTTCGTCATTTCTCGCATCGACGCTTTATCCCCCCCAAATCTTCACCTTTAGTAAAAAGTCTCCTAGACAATTATTATTATACAAAAATATTAGATATATAAAAAAATGAAATCAGTTGAAAATAAATAGTGTGTGCGATAATATTAGTTTATGAAAAAAAATGTAATAATATTATTGTAAAATGTGTATCCATTACATATACGGATATACCCGTATTCGCACTGATACGTACCCTGTATTAGCCAATGCATCTATCTTCTATATCTAATAACTAATACCAATATATATACGATATATCGTTTCAGATCAAATACAGAAAATATCTTTTTCACTCTTAATTGATACCAAACAAACCAGACTTTTTAATTATATTCGGCTATATTTATCAAACTTTTAGTTTATTTCAAAATTTATTAGCTTCCTTTTCTTTAATATGCCAATAATTAAGCCATCGAACATGAGCTTTAATTACTTATCAAGGTTGGCTGGAAAAAAAATTGTCAAAATTTGAAAATAATGAAAATAGAAGAATCTTTGGCTTATCTTTAAGAAAATAAGAACCGAAGGACTATCGAGCAATAAACAGAGAGTTTGTTGCTCGATGAGAACAAACAGGATTCGAGAACGTTTTGGAGAAGGTTTTTAGGAAGTAAAATGGATTAGTATTTCGATTCTCATGCTAAATTTACAAGAACAAGAACAAAGAAAAAACAAGTGTTTGAGTCTACAGCTAAATTGTAGTTGAGAGTGGTGTCGCGAGTTAGAATATGGTCTTTTGCTCCTTGCTCTTGTCCTTGTTTTATAATCCAAGATCGCGTTTAATGTCTCCGTTTACTCCGCCTGATTTGCCATAAATGGTCTTTAAGTCCGAGGCTTCGGCCGTTACGTTTAGGCAACTTAACTCACCAACGAGTTTTTGGTCTCGGCGGGGTTGACTATTGATTCTGCATTTAATCCCTTTTGACCGTAGATATTTACTCCGATGAGCCTTTCAGTTCGGCCCGTCACCTCGCTTTCTTATTGACCTCGCTTGGCTTCTTTGACTTCACCGAACATTTTTACCATAGATTTACCGAATCCAATTTATTGGGCCGAAATTTTAATCTCCATAATAAGCTATATCTACAATTATATCTTATTAATACTAATATCTTATTCAGATATTCTCTTTGTTATATATAGGAGTACAATAGTAATACTAACAATAGTCATTCCTTGACAAAAAGGGACAATTCTGACAAACTTGTTTGCTTTAAATAATGTGAACGTAAGTCCAAACCACGTGCTTCGCTCAACAGCTGACAAAACAAAACCCTAAATAATATATAAAAAAAAACATTACATAACAGAGAACACAAACGCCAAAATTAATAATTCAGTAAGAAGGGGAATTATTTTTGAACGAATTAAAAAAAAAACTCTTTACTGCACTAATTCTACTGCATCAGCAAACTTCGGATGAGTGAAGCTTGAGCTGAATCTGTTGATTCCAAAAGTTGAGACAATCTTTCACTAAGATCATCCACTTCTTTGTTCAAGTTCCTTATGTAACTGCATGTCTCTTGTAATACTTTTGATGCTGAAACCTGAAATGTAACTAAAATGTGTTATCATATTGACAAGAAGAAGGATCTAATCATTTTATAAAAAACTGTGAGTTATTCGATTCATTGCCAATTCAATTTCAAATGAAAATCCATAATCCTCACAGAATTTTTTTCTTAAAAAAGTCATAAGTCATCATGATATTTTATATTTAATATGTGTGGTTTTTATCGTTGTTGGAGGTGGTATATTGGCTTTTCTTGTTTTGATTCTATTACCAAAACTCCAAGAATTTGTTAATTAACCCTAACCAAAGGCTCTAGTTTAATTGCAAAATTAGATAGAAGTACGGAATAGCATTCATTTAATTAGTTTGATGGATGAAATCAAAATTAAAAAAGTACGATATTTTTTTAAAAATGATGAAAAACAAAAATTAGGTAATTGTACCTTTCCAGAGCGTCTGGTGTTACCAAGTTCGGGAAGAAGACGATGAAGCTGGAGGACAAGATCGTTGATTTGGTCTTCGGTGATCATGGAAGCTCCGGTTTGTCTGGACCGTGACTTTCGGCTAGACATTATGTAATATGGTAGAGTATAGCTAGAGATTTATAAAATTTAGTGTTTATTGATCTTGATCAATATAGAGTGTAAGTCTTTTTTTTTGTACGTTATTTATAATATAAGAGTAAGAGCAAGATGAAAAAAAAAAATATAGAAGTGGACGGAACTGCATCAACTGCATATAATAAAACATGAATGGTTTCAACTTGTGTTTATATAGAAGATTTTCATCCGTTTTGGCTCCATGGAATAATTTAATAATTAAAAAAAGAGATACATATGTGTTTCTTCTTGCATGTTTCCTGAAAATTGTAATATTTAAATTAATCGGTGAATAGATTAAAACTCTGACTTATGTTTATTTTAGCGAATAAAATAATAGAACTACATTTACTTTATTTAGCCTATAGATTTTTTGGGCCAAATTAGCCAGAAAAGTAAATTAGCCCCCTCTCCCTAATACGGGTTAGGATTCGAACCCAGGACATTGTCATGCTCCCTTATAAGTTACAACCACAAGAGTTCCACAAGGTACTCAACTGGTAGAACTACCAACACTGGATTATGTTATGAATTAGATCAAATTGAAACAAGAAAAAAGTCGAAAAACCAGAAAAAGTCAAAAAATTGAGGTAAATATCCGTTTAGGTTTTTTTTATTAATCGTGTGAACAAGTATTTACATACCCTACAACCTTGTGTTTATAAACCACAAAACCTGATTCCTAATCCTACTTAGTAAAGGAAAGCCATTTCCTAAACTCAATAAAAAACCGTACATTCTTCTATTCGTTCAAGCAGGACCCATAGCATATCTTATATTATTTGTCACCTAAAAACAACATATTAGTTTTAGTTTCACATGATAGAAAATGTATTTCATAAATTCTAGTTTTATTAGAAAAAAGTAATAAACAAACTTTTAGTACAAAAAAAAATTATACTTTAGCAAACACATGTATTTGTATTTGTATTTGTGTTTGTAGCTAAATTTTGCCGCTAATAGCTTTAAAACTCTATGATCCGGGGATTGGAGTGATTAGGATCAACAAAGATGATGGACGGCGAATCTGGGATTTTAGTTCGATTCTTATCGGTGATTTTACTCTGCTATATATGACATTTCTATGGAAGTAACCACCATGGAAACCACCATGGAGGGTACGAGGGTTTGGAGCGGAAACGTAATTTCTTTGTTGTATGGCGACATTGTTGAAAATTGGCAATCTCATGTATTATTTCTATCGAAAAAATCAATAAATTGAGTTATATTTCGAAGAATATTTTTAGTTCTTACTTGGAGATGTGTCAATGTAATACAACATGAGAAAGATTGGATAATAGCCAAATATCACATCAGATCGAATGCGAATATGAGGAAGAGAAATGTGGACACTTTTTCAGCGAGTAAAACTTCTCGGATAAAAAGATCGCAAAATTTCATTTTCGTTGTTTTATTGCTTGTAATTTTCTATTTTATGTATTATGTTTGTTTATGTAATTTTTTTCTATTTGTATCATCCGTACGTTTGCTGATTAATATAATATAAGTTGAAAGAAAAAAAAAAGAACTTTTTTGTTCTATTTTTTGTTCTTATAAGATTACTAGGAAACATTCGTCCAACAAAAAAAAAGATTTCTAGGAAACACATTTCCATTTTATCCAACGAAAATAAAAGTATTAAATTCGATTGGATTCCACATTATTTCTTTTGCTCTTATAATTTCCATAACAAGAGTGATCCTAAGACAAATTAATTAATATAATATTTAAAAGGCGATACTTGATTATAGACTATAGTAGGAGGATAGCTTTTCTTCGTCACGAGTAGGAGGATATATAGCACTAATTAATGTTTCGAAACTTAACAGACAAAGGGGATATGCATGGTACCAAATGGTTAACTTGTCCATATTGCCACATTAATTATGTGAACCTAATCACCGAATACTTTCGCATTTGACCTCCGATGTGAACACCCACGAATTAACGAGTTTACGCACTTAACCGGGTCGCTACGTCTCGCCGGTGTTCACACACCAGAATCCACTAGAAACGGCAAACTCGCCGGAGTTACAGATCGTCAATCTCTCTCTTCTCTCTGGTTCTCTCTCTTAACAACAGTCTCAACCTTTAGAGAAAAATGAGGAAGAAGTTGAGCTTATAAACTTGCTCGCCTAATACACGTGTGAAGTATTGACTAGTGAGAAATTGACACCTGTCCTAGTGGACTTACTTGACTCTCTCATTGCACCCGAGTCTCTCTAACACTTAAGCATTTCCAGCTTGTGTTACTTCTTCACTTGAGCTTCTTATCTTGAGCTCTTCATGACTTGATCTTCGTCTATAACCTTCAAATTAATTATCGGCAAACTCCTGACCAAGACTTCTTTCACTGAGCAAAACTTCTGCCCAAAACTTCTGACCAAGACCACTTTCACTAGCATACTCCTCATTTTGTTCATGATAGACATGTTAAGTTTTTCGGCTACCCCATTTTGTTGAGGTGTATATGTACACGTTCTATACCTCATTATCCCTTCATCTTTACAGAGTCTGTCAAATATAATCAGAACTCTAATCTATTATCTGTTTTGAGTTTCTTGACCTTTTTCTCTGATTGAGTGTCCACCATCTTCTTCCAGTCTACAAAGTTCTTGAACGCTTCATCTTTGAATCTTAAGAAGTAGATCCAGACTTTCTTGGTGAAATCATTTGTAAATGATATGAAGTACTGACATTTACTCAAGCTCAAAGCGACATTTGGAGAGCCCCAAAGATCTGAGTAAATGTAGTCTAGCTTATTCTTAGTCACATACTGAGCAGGACCAAAGCTAACTCTATGTGTCTTCCCTATAACACAATCTTCACAAAATTTCAAATCTAAAACTTTGATTCCTTCGATTGGCCAACACATCCAGACCCTTTTGACCTATATGACCCATTCTGCTATGCCATAGTTGAGTCTGATCATTCACTTCTTTTGTTTTGCTTGAACCATTTGTTTATGCTTCATATTCTTCATACAGTTTTGCTGATCCCTGAAGATTATACAAATTATCTTTTCTGATTCCCTTCATGAAGACCGTACAACCTTTGATGACTTTGAGAGTTCCATTAATTACCACATTTGAATTCACATCCTTTTGCTTCCAATGTCCCAAGTGATATAAGATTCCTTGTCATGTCTGGCATGAAACCTTACATCGTGAAGAACAAATGTTGTCCCATCTGGATTCATGAATCTAACTGAACCAATTCCCTTAACCTCATAGTGAGAATTATTGGCCATTCTGAATTTACCAACTGAGACTTCTTTCATTTCGATGAATATCTCTCTTCTTGGCGTCATGTGGAAATAACATCATGTATCTAGAATCCACTCATCTTATCTAATGTCTCCGTGAGACAAGTTTACCTCTGATACTAGAAGCCCGACTAGATCTTAAGCAATAAGCATATATCATCCCTCACCAAGCTGATTCTCCTATGTTCTGTGATTGTTAAACGACATGCATCATATGCTTTTTTTTGTCAGATTGTTAAACGACATGCATCATTTGTTAGATTGCAATTTTTTGGTAAATCTAGAACAGTCAATTGGTAAATCTAGAAAACTGATTATGAAAAACGAATATATAATGAATTCCATAGAGAGTTGCTTATTGTTGATATTTTTCTGTGTTTGCCAAAGACTTTGCCCCATGAACAACGACTAGGCGGTGTTCGTGGATCGATAAACTATACTAGACATGGTACGTTTTATAATTGTGCTTAGCACGTAATTTTCAAAAAATTTGTTATGAATCTTCACATTAATAAAAAAAAATGTCACATGGCTCATTAGGTCACAAAATTATTAGTATATCATTAACCGATAAAAATATGTTCAAATCAGACCAAAATATGTATTTTCGTTGTTTATGTTAATGTTTTTTTTTTTTTTGAACTTTTGTTAATATCGTCATTGTGTAAAATTTATATATTTTGATATGTTAATATATTCATGTTTATAATTTTGGAAATAAATAGACAACTACTCTTTTGACAGGTCAAAGCAAGCACATCTTGCAACTTGTGGTATTAGATATTGTAAAATGGGTACTTTCACATATTAAGTTGATGTTTTTTATTTTGGTTTTTTATAATCATTAACAGTCCGAGGATTAAAAATAGCTATCGTAATATTGTATATTAGGCAAAAGTTAAAAATTAATAACGAATATTTTAAATTAATCAATATATGGTACTATTGCGTGGTCAGCTTGGATCTCGGGGCACATGATTTTATTGGAATATACAGCGAAGAATCACGAGTTATTCTGTTAATTTGGTTTATATTTCTGTGATTTAAACTTTCTATTTTTCACACTATATTGTTTGTGACATCAATTTTTTATCTTACACTATTTTATAATCTAAATTACCAATATTAATTATTGTTTAATGTACGATATATACCCGCAGGCTGCAGCCTTCAGCAACCATAGCTGCCTCACAGCACTCTGTTTTTTCTTAACTATTTCTTTTTCCCTTCCACATTTGTAAATAACCATTTTTGTTGATCAATTAGTTTTATTAAAAACAAAAATAAAAAGATATATACTCAAGTTCTAAATAATAATCAAAATTGAAATAAAAAGAAAAGAATCTTGTTGCCTTTTTTCATTCCAAATAAGATAACGTGATTTAAGAAAAACACTTTGTAGTTTCATTTACAATTCTTACCTTACCCGAACCATCCAACCAAGTTTAAGATATATGTTGTAGGCAGAAAGATTCCGCTTAAAATTTACAGTCCTTAACAAAAAAATTTGTTTTACAGTATTTAGAATTATTTTCATTTTCTCAGTGGTGTTTTCTACAAACAAGTATATATAGACGTTTAGGCAGTAACATATAAATTTTTTGAAAGCAAGAAAAATTATAAATGACAAACAACACATCATATGTTCTGTATATTATTTCATTTTTTTTTTGGATAACCAGGTTGTTCTAGATCGAAGTCCGTACATCCTTCTAAGTCCGGACCATCTTTTAATATTTTTATCCGTCCCAGCTGTCATTCGATTTTATTACCTTTTGGATTATTCTAAAATATTTTATCAGTCGAGTTATCGTCTTCTGGGCTGTATATTATTTTTTTTATCACTCTAGCTAACCTTACATCTAAAATCAGTTGCTAGTTGACCAAAAAGGGAAAACTTACATATGTAAATCATATCTAACCGAACACAAAAGTAACATATAAAGATATTTTAGAATAGTGTGGAGAAACCCAAGTTGAAGGAGTTTTTTAAACTTTGTTAGATTTCAGTACAATGGAATTCCAAGAAAGATTACGGAGATCTCTTTCCATATGGTTTCTGTCTGAATTATTCGCTTCTATGTTATTGTATAAGATTCTAACGAAAAATGTTATTTTTATAAGAAATTTATATATATATATATATATATATATATAACAAAAATGCAAGAGACTCAATACTACATATTTTCATATAAAAAAGACGAAATTCATTAGTATTTAATTTAAGTATATATACGCGTGTACATCACACTCTCGCTTTTATGTGACGCATGTGCATGCAAAGTAGCAAATACTAATGCTGAGTTTGCCGGTCCGATTCCATTGTTCTATTTAATTTCCAAACATTTATTGGAAACAAAATGGAGGATTAATTATTTAAAAAATGGAGAATTAGTTAACAAGTGTAACATTTGAACTCTTTTAAATTAAAGCTCACTAAGATCTGCAATTTCTTGATGACAACAAAGTGTTATATTAAGTGAAAAATTAGTGGTCCGCATGATAATACCATGATAATTGTACGGGGTTCTTTGGCAATTCGCATGCTAAGCTGGAGAATCTTTATAAAGTTTCCCATATATGGACTTACATAAATCTTTTTTTTTTCTTACATAAAATTTTCCCTTTTAGTTTTAGTGGAGAATATTCACATGAAAAATATTATAAAATAAAAAAGGAAATATCCACAAAATGAAAAAGAATCTGGAATTAAGAATGAAAATAAAACTCTAAAAACCACACTTGCATCAATTGGTATTTGCGTCCGTGTTGAACGAAAATATCACTCGGCCAAAACTAATTTCACTTAAAAAACAAAAAAAACTATTTTCATTCGCACGTTATTTATTTATTTATTTTTTTGGTTCATGCGAAATTTTCCATTAAAACTCAAACTGCAGGTTTTGCAAAACATAGCAATGTTAGCTCAAAGGCTGCTGGAACAAGAAAGTCGTGTGTGACACAAAAACTGATGCTGTGTAACACAAGAACTGTTGTAGAGCTGCTGCAGAGTTGTTGGTGATACATGGAGCTGTTGCAGAGCTACTGATGGCACAAGAGATGTGTTACAATATGGAAATCAAGGGAAATATGCAAGACACGTTTATGAAGTGATGAGGTGGAGTTGAGAACTTATTGAGAATATCAAGGAAAAGTAAATACTTGATAAGGATGAAATCTATAGTGCAGATCTTCCCTTATCTGCATCTAGGGTGAATATTAGAGGCTCAACGTCTTGGACACTATATATACTAGGTTTAAGAGTCAAATTGTGGTTGACCGAAATATAAAGAGAAAGGAGAAGAAAATGAGTTTTCGGTCTCTGTTGGAGAGCACGAGTCTGCTCGGTGACACACATAATTCGTGTGTAAGATAGTTTGGTTTGTAAACTGTGACTATAGATCGAGGACGAAATTAGGAAGTAGAATCTAGAGTTTCTGGTCCTTGGATCTAAGTTAGAGACGTGTGTGTCTCGTTGATAGATAGAGATAGATTGGTGTCGAACTAAAGGGTGTCTTAGTGTCGAGTAATTCCATTAGGCAAGGTCTTGGTGTAAGATTGTCTAAAGAATCTATTGTGAATAAAGTGAGGACGTAGGCACGTTGCCGTACCTCGTATAACTGTGTGTGTGCTCATATTCTCGTTCTTACAAGCAATGCTTGTTTCGCTAAGGTATCTTCTCTTACATTGTCCGTACGAGGTATGTAAGAGAAATGCAAGGAAACGAAGAAAGATGAAAGTTTGGCGATGTCCACAAGGATAACGTTATTTATTAATTTATCATTTTTTTTTTGTCAACTAATTTATCATGTGTTTTTACTGTCAATTTACAACATTTTAACATAGCATCCCTTTGAACAAAAAAAAGAAAAACATAGCATCCTATTTATGAAAACCATACGTAAAGAAAAAATAATGTAGATATGCTCGCACATCTAAATAACATGATATTTTTTTATTATGCGTGTAATTTTGTTTTTTTCGTTAGCTTGCTACTTTTCAACATTATGTTTTTTATGTACATCACGCACATAATATAAAATGTTGATTTTTATGTACATAACGCACGTTTGATGATTTTTCTTCACGGTTTAACCCTCGTGAATGTAATAGAGCTGCATCATATACATAGAATAGCTCATCGAAGCTATGTTTTTGTATTCCGATATGGTTACGCTCCATTCGATTACCGGAGTCCGGAAATGTATCTTTCATGGAGAAATAAATTTATGTTTGAGTAAAACAAAAAAAAAAAAAATTAACCAAGTGGTAGTGGACTAATGGCTCCCACTTGTGGAGGAATTGCCCTGTAGGTATAGGTTAGAGATCGATTTCCTGCAAACGTGGAATTATCTAACCACTCTCATTTGGCTAATCAAAATAGTGTCATGTTTTATAACCATTAAAAAAATATAGTGAGTGAGCTACTCGTCGGTTACACTCACTTTAAAGGGATTAGTCAGGTGTTAAAAGCTTAAATCACCCCCTAATTATAAAAAAAAAAAAAAAAAAAACAAAAAAATTGTATCAACCAATAAACCGGTTTATTGAAGAAAAAAAGAGAAAACAATTGACTTGGATCCTCTGTTCTTAGATAGATGGACTACTCTACAGAAGAAATCAAGATGGGCCAACTAAGGCCCATTACTTTGAGTAACCCGACTTAACTCGTTAACACTCCGAGTTATTGACTGACTCAGTATCCTCTTCTAACGAATTTCTGATTGATCTCAATGAAATTGAGGCCACGACGAACCGCGAATGGACGCTATCAAACCACTTCCTCAGGTCTCGAGCTTCTCCGCTTCGCTCTTTAGCTTCCTCGATGACAGTTTCAGAGACGCCACGGATCTCTCCCAGTCTCCGGGTCTGGTTTCCGAGCTACGGGCTGAGATTTCCGAATTGGATCAGAGATTGGCCGGGCTGAATCGCCAGCTCGAGTCCGGTCTTGCTGCTTACGCTTCGTTTTCGGGTCGCGTCGGCGGTTTATTTGTCGGAGTTAATGCCAAGCTGGCTGATCTCTCTTCTTCTACCTGCGTTCCGCGCTCCCCATCAGGTTCGTATGATTGCATCACGAGTTTATTGGATTCGTCTGGAGATACAGCGAAATGCAGATTATGATCGTGAAATGTTGTGGTCAAAGATGAAAATTCGGTCTCTGGTGGTGAGAGATTGTTGCAATGCTGGCAAAATTGTGAAGTTTGTTAAAATTTGAGAATCTTTGTCTGTCTTATTCATTCAGATGGTGGGAAGGAGGAGGAGACGACGGAGCTTGTAGCTGGGGAGGAGCTTCCATCACTGGCAAAGGAGGTAGCACAAGTTGAGTCTGTGAGGGCTTATGCTGGTAAGTTTGCTTCATTTGGTGTTAAGGCGTTTAGCATTTTATGGCTGGAAAATCGAGGAATAGTTTATGAATTGGTGTTTTTGATGGGTTGATCGAGATGAGATAGTTTATATCACCCAAATTTGGAGTTTGCAATCTTCCTTCTTAGTTTGGTCACTGTGGTGTTCATTATTTTCCTTTTTGTTACTTTCAATCTTTCAAGATGTTTCTCTATGTTTCAGAGACTGCACTAAAACTTGACACTCTAGTGGGTGATATCGAGGATGCAGTGATGTCTTCTTTGAACAAAAACTTGATATCATCTCGGTCAAGCAGTTTTCAAGTGAGCACACTGTCTTCAGCTAGAGCGTGCTGTATATAACTTTAGACCATATGTGTGGACCAATGTTTTAAATTTTACTGACCTCAGGAAGTGCGTCTATATGCTATCAAAACACTTAATAAGACAGAAGAGATACTGAGTTTAGTGGCAAGGAGACATCCTCAGTGGGCACGTCTTGTTTCTGCAGTTGATCACAGAGTAGATAGAGCTTTAGCCATGCTGCGACCTCAAGCAATTGCTGATTACAGAGCGTTGCTTACTTCTCTTGGATGGCCACCTCAGCTTTCAACCCTAACTTCACCAAGCCTTGATTCAAAGTCAGACAATGTCCAAAATCCGCTTTTCAATATGGAAGGGAACCTCAAAAGTCAATACTGTGGAAATTTTCATGCCCTGTGTAGCCTGCAGGGGTTGCAGTTGCAAAGAAAGTCGCGGCAGCTTGGGAGCCACAAGGGAGAAAATGTTCTTTTCCACCAGCCACTCTGGGCTATTGAAGAGCTGGTCAACCCTCTGACAGTTGCATCTCAGCGACATTTTACAAAGTGGAGCGAAAAGCCTGAATTCATTTTTGCCCTTGTATATAAAATCACAAGGGACTATGTGGACTCCATGGATGAGTTATTACAACCGCTTGTTGATGAAGCTAAACTAGCTGGATACAGTTGCCGAGAAGAGTGGGTTTCCGCTATGGTAAGCTCGTTGTCTTTGTACTTGGTGAAAGAGATATTCCCTATATATGTTGGTCAGCTAAACCAAGTCAACGAAACCGATCTTCGTTCTGAGGCCAAGGTTTCGTGGCTCCATCTCATTGACCTGATGATCTCTTTTGATAAGAGAGTTCAGTCTCTGGTATCGCAATCAGGAATACTTTCGCTTCAAGAAGACGGGAATCTTTTGAGAATTTCCTCTCTCTCAGTTTTCTGTGACAGACCTGATTGGCTCGATTTATGGGCAGAGATAGAGCTAGATGAGAGGCTCGTCAAATTCAAGGCGGAGATTGATAACGACAGAAATTGGACAGTGAAGGTCCAAGACGAACTCATCTCTACTTCCAACGTTTACAGACCACCAATTGTTTCCAGCATCTTTCTGCAACACTTGTTATCAATAATCGAACGATCCAAATCAGTGCCGGCCATTTACTTAAGGGCAAGGTTCCTGAGATTGGCAGCGTCACCAACAATCCAGAAGTTCTTGGATAGCCTCCTTCTCAGGTGCCAAGAAGCCGAAGGACTAACTGCTTTAACCGAAAATAACGATCTAATCAAGGTCTCAAACTCGATCAATGCTGCTCACTACATTGAATCAGTCTTGGAAGAATGGTGCGAGGATGTCTTCTTCCTCGAAATGGGAACCGGACAGGACAATCCACAGGAAGTTCCAGGACTGGATAACTTTACAGAACCTTCTGAAGGTATTTTCGGAGAAGAATTTGAGAAGTTGGAGAAGTTCTGGCTAGAGTGGATTAACAAATTGTCAGTGGTGGTCTTGAGAGGCTTTGAGGCCCGAACTCGAGAGTACATAAAAAACAGAAAGCAATGGCAGGAGAAAAGAGACAAAGAATGGACGGTGTCAAGGGCACTAGTTGGGGCTCTAGACTACTTGCAAGGAAAAACATCGACAATAAAAGAAAATCTAAACAAAGCAGACTTTACAGCTATGTGGAGGAGTCTAGCCTCAGAGATAGACAGGTTGTTCTTCAACAGCATCTTGATGGCGAGTGTGAAGTTTTCTAATGATGGAGTCGAAAGGTTTAAAGAGGACATGGAGGTTCTATATGGGGTTTTCAGGGCGTGGTGCGTTAGACCCGAAGGTTTCTTCCCTAAACTAAGTGAGGGGCTAACGCTGCTGAAGATGAAAGAGAAGCAAGTGAAGGACGGTCTGAGCAGAGGCGAGAAGTGGTTACGTGATAACGGAGTTCGATATTTGAGTGAAGCCGAAGCCAAGAAGGTAGCTAAGAGTAGAGTGTTCTCTTAGTTCGACCGGTTTCAGCAAATCCACATCTCATTGATTGATATCCTAGGAGACTCGGACTAGGAAGGTACATTCATATATGTGTTTGGTTAGATGGGCACAATACGGACAGGCAAGATCATTTCATTTATTTATAAAACTCAAGCTGGATTTTTAAATGAAATCTTACTAACAAGCCCTGGTTTTGTTTCGTCTCGTTTTGACCTTCTTTACCTTAATAATTCAAGATTTTATAGGGCAAAAAAAGAAGCTTGACACTTTTTAAGATTCTCACTTTGGTTCAAATTAATTGTGAAGACAAATCTCATAGCTGAAATTTGCATCTTCTACGACGGACTAGAAAATTATTATATTTTTCGCTTCCTTCAAAATATTTCGAAGTGGATCTCTTAAGACTTGAATCTTGTTTCTCAAAGATTATGATAGAGAAACTCGAGATGCGTATTGTCGTTTTGCTCTAAAGACAAATCGAGTCTTCTTCGAATAAAAAACTATATTATTCTGTTTTCTCACCTTAGAGTGAAAAACAAAACAAGAATAGACATATGAATCATCTTTTATGATCCAAAAATTCCTTCTATCGTGAATGCTTGTTTAAGCACTCCAATGATAAGCCTCTTTTTTTTAAGACAATTTTATTTGTCACATAATCGCGAATAATCTACTTATATCTATTTAGAGATTAAAAGAGAAATGATTTTTATCTATGTCTCAGATTGTCAAATCTGTTTTTGTTGACATCGAGATGAATTTCTCATATTTCCAAATCTGATTTTTCTCTTTATCTCAGATTTTTAAAATTGTTATAAAAAATAATATAATTTATCGTAAAGATAAATATTAATAAAGACAAAAATATTATATCCGGTGGGATAGTGGGACACTGATATCAGAAGGAAGAGAAGAGAGAGAATCTTATTGATGTTATTGATCGAATGTGTATTTACAATCGAACGAATTCGTTCGTTTATATAGAGAAAATTTTAAGTTACTGTGCGTTGCATAGTGATGGTGGGCTCCACACATAATATTATTTATATAAATTTTTTACCAAACTTTCGCCTAATTTTGTAGACTTTCGTAACACTCCCCCTTGGAGACCAGTGTCACTATTTGCGTTATGTCTTTGTTGCCTCGTTAAAAACCTTTCCAGAAAAACCCGGTGGGAAAAACCATAGGAAGGTAAAAAGAGTACAACCACGCAAGCTCCCCTTCAAATGACCAAGATGTCATCTTATAAATCTCTTTGATGACGCATTCCAATGTTATGAATATGTTTCTTGAACATAGTGGTGGGTAATGATTTTGTGAAGAGATATGCTGCATTTTCACATGATTGAATATATCTCACTTCAATTTCTTTATTCTTCTCAAACTCTTGAGTGCATGAGAAGAACCTCGGAGGGATATGTTTGGTTCTATCACTTTTGATATATCCTTCCTTTGTCTGAGCGACACATGCTGCATTATCTTCATATAAGATAGTTGGCTCCATTTTTACGTGAATTCCACTACTCGATTGGATATGTTGACTTATTGATCTTAGCCATACACATTCTCTACTTGCTTCATGGAGTGCGATGATTTCAGCATGATTTGAAGAAGTGGCCACAAGCGTCTGCTTCTGAGAACGCCATGATATAGCAGTTCCTCCGATCGTGAACACATATCCTGTTTGTGATCGGGCTTTATGTGGATCCGATAAATATCCTGCATCTGCAAAACCGATCATTTGATTCTTTGAGTGTTTAAGATAAAACAAACCTAAATCAACAGTCCCTTGGAGATAACGAAAGACATGTTTAATCTCATTCCAATGTCTTTTTGTAGGGGACGAGCTGAATCTTGCCAAAAGATTAATAGCAAATGATATGTCAGGTCGTGTACAATTGGCAAGGTACATAAGGGCTCCAATTGCACTTAGATATGGTACTTCATGACCAAGTATCTCTTCATTTTCCTCATGCGGTCGGAATGGATCATTCTCAACCTTAAGTGATCTAACGACCATAGGGGTACTTAGAGGAGTTGCCTTATTCATATTAAAGCGTTTTAACACTCTTTTAGTATATGTGGATTGGTGCACAAATATACCAGTTTTAGAATGCTCAATTTGTAAGCCAAGACAATACTTTGTCTGTCCGAGATCTTTCATCTCAAATTCTCCTTTCAAATATTCGGATGCTTTTTGTATTTCCCCTTTAGTTCCGATAATATTTAGATCATCAACATATACCGCGATAATTACAAATCCGGTAACTGTTTTCTTTATGAAAACACATGGGCATATAAGATTGTTCACATATCCTTCTTTTGTTAAATGCTCACTGAGACGATTGTACCACATACGTCCAGATTGCTTTAGCCCATATAATGATCTCTGCAACTTTATTGCACATAATTCTTTGGGTTTAGATTTCAATGCTTCTGGCATTTTAAACCCATCGGGAATTCTCATATAGATATCAATATCTAATGATCCATATAGATATACTGTAACGACATCCATGAGACGCATCTCTAGATTCTCGTCAGCCGCTAGACTCATTAAGAATCTAAACGTGATTGCATCCATAACAGGAGAATATGTTTCTTCGTAATCAATCCCGGGTCTTTGAGAAAAACCTTGAGCCACGAGGCGAGCTTTGTATCTCATAATTTCATTTTTCTCATTTCATTTTCTAACGAAAACCCATTTGTATCCAACTGGTCTCACATCTTTAGGTGTGAGTATAATAGGCCCGAATACATCTCGTTTATTAAGCGAATCAAGTTCGACTTGTATAGCATCTTTCCATTTCAACCAGTCTTGCCTCTTTTGGCATTCATATACAGACCTTGGTTCTGGATCTTCGTTTTCATCGTCTATTTCTTTAGACACTAAGTATGAGAAAACGTCATCAACATTATCCATTTCATTTCGATTCCATATTTTTCCATTATGGATGTAATTGATGGAAATTTCATGATTTCCTTCAGGTTCATGATGCTCTATATTATCATTAGTCTCATGATTTGCTTCTTCCAAAATGCTTTCCGCTATTTTGGGAATATCATGCTTTTCAGCTTCCTTTCGTTTTCTAGGATTTTTATCCTTAGAACCAACAGGTCTACCACGCTTTAAACGTGTTCTTGACTCATGTGTATCATATGCTCTTTCACTTTCTCGTGGTATTTTAATACGAGCAGGGGCATTTGCAGCTGGTATATGTGATTTAGTTACTGTTTTAGTATCTGCAAATGCATCAGGTATCTGATTTGCTATACTCTGTAGATGCATGATTCGTCGAACTTCTAGTTCCGACTGTTTAGTAGGAGGATCAAGGTGCAACAAGGTTGGCACATTCCATTTGATATCCTTCTCTACTTGTTTGTTTTCTCCCCCTAGAACCGGGAATAATTTCTCATCAAAATGAGAATCGGCAAAACGTGCCGTAAAGACGTCACCAGTCTGTGGTTCTAGGTATCGTATAATTGATGGAGAATCACATCCAATATATATTCCCAACCTTCCTTGTGGCCCCATCTTTGTACGTTGTGGTGGTGCTACAAGCACATAAACAGCACAACCAAAAATTCTTAGATGGGAAATATTTGGTTCTCGACCAAATGCTAACTGTAGTGGGGAATACTTATGGTACGCACTTGGTCTTATCCGAATGAGTGCTTCTGTATGCAAAATAGCATGTCCCCATACAGAGGTTGGAAGTTTTGATCTCATGATCAATGGTCTTGCAATTAATTGCAGACGCTTAATTAATGATTCAGCCAAACCATTTTGTGTATGAACATGTGGCACAGAATGTTCAACTTCGATTCCCATTACCATGCAATAATCATTGAATGCTTGGGATGTGAATTCACCAGCGTTGTCTAGTCTAACTCCTTTAATGGGATAATCAGAAAACTAAGCCTTTAGTTTGATTATTTGAGTTAAGAATCTCGCAAATGCCATATTTCGATATGACAATAGACAAACATGTGACCATCTGCTGGATGCGTCAATTATTACCATAAAATAGTGGAATGGTCCACATGGTGGATGTATTGGTCCACAAATATCTCCTTGAATTCGTTCAAAGAATTTTGGTGATTCATTATTGATTTTGGTTGGCGATTGCCTTATGATCAATTTTCCTAGAGAGCATGCAGCACATGTCATTTTACTTCTCTAATAAATCTCATGGATTTTCATCGAATGACCATGTGAGCTCTCTATGATTTTACGCATCATTGTGGTGCATGGGTGACCGAGGCGATCAAGCCATAATATTGAATCCTCAAGATTTCGTTTCATCACAAGATGCGATTCTATTGCATCTATGTAAGTATGATGCAAACCAGAAGGGAGTTCTGGGAACTTTTTCCAATATAACCTTTTTCCCCAATTTATCAGAAGTTATGTACATATACTTCTTTTCATCCTCAGTTGCAGACTGGGTTTCATATCCTTGAAGGTATATGTCTTTGAAACTCAACAAATACCTTTTAGAATTTGGAGAATACAAGGCGTTATTTATGGAAAATTTTGTTCCATTAGGCAACATAAAGTTGGCTTTGCCTGTTCCCTCAATCAAGTCTGTAGGACCTGATATTGTGTCAACAATCATTTTTGTTGGTTTCAATACAGAGAAAAATCTCTTGTGTCTCAGAATAGTGTACGTTGTTCCACTATCTGGTATACAAATTTCTCGAATATTTTCCTTGGATATCGTTCCATTCGTATTGTGGTCCATTTCTGTAATCAACATAAACATCAATAAAGAAAATGAAAATTTCATTCATAGAAAACAAAACATACAATAATTATACATTAGAATGTTGTAAAAACAACATTTATTCATTTTAAAAACTGAAAAGTAATAATTATACATGGCATTACTCGAGACTATTCAGTAGTCTTACTACAAGCATTTCAGTTATCCACAAGAGCGGTCTCGTCGAAATCATTTGCAAAGTCGAGGGAGTCGAGGTACGATGTACCCTCAAAGTGTTCTATGAGGTTCACTTCCTTCTCTTTTCCTTTAATCGACTCTTGGTACAACTTACAAAGATGTGGTGGGGTTCGACATGCCTTGAACCAATGTCCTTTGGACCTACATCTGTAACATATATACTCACGCATCTGGGTGGTATTCACTTGGGTTTCTTTCCCCTTTGAAATATGTTAAGGTCGAACCCATTTGTATGAGTTCCTCCCTTGTGGGTTGTAAGTTCTACCTCGTCCGCGATTGAATCGACGGCCACGACCCTGATAGGTTTGACTTTTTCTCTCGAAATCCCTAACATTTGCGGCATTCACTTCAGGGAATGCTCTGGTTCCCGTAGGTCGAGAGTTGTGGTTTTTTATGAGAAGTTCACAATTCTTTTCCGCTAATATGAGAGTCACAATTAGCTCAGAGAACCCTTTGTATCCGCGACTTCTATAAAGTTCTTACAGGATACGGTGTTCTTTATGAAAAGTGAGGTAAGTCTTCTCGAGCATCTCTGCTTCGGAGACAGGCTTACCACAAAATTTCAACTGTGAGACTATTCTCAAAATAGCGGAATTATATTCATCCACTTTCTCAAAATCCTGAAATCTCAGGTTTTTCCACTCCTCTAAGGCATGAGGGAGAGTTATTTCCCTCTGGTTGTCAAACCTTTCCTTTAGAGCTTGCCACAGCTCTGCTGGGTCTTTTATGCCCGCATAATCATGCGTCACGTTCTCATCTAGATGTTTTCTTAAGAAAATTATCGATTTTGCCTTATCTTCGGCAGGAGAGTTGTTTCCTTCTTTTATTGTGTCGGATAATTTTTTCGATTCTAGATGGAGTTCCACATCGGTGGTCCATGCTATGTAGTTCGCTCCAGTAATTTTGAGAGCTGGGATCTTAAGATTTTCAACGCTTGCCATTTTTGATTTCTAAAAATAAAATCATAAAAATATTATTAGTAATTTTATTAGAAACCGTTTACATGAATAACAAAAGCAATTACAAGAAAAAATAGTGCATAGGAAACTAGCACAACAGTTGGGGTAAACTCTCCGGGACTAACTACTCCCACGAAGAGACCATAAATAGAAGCAAAAATTACAATTGAATTTAAAATCAATAACAAGCTAATTATTTTTCCAAACATTTTTCTTACAAAAGAAATCTAAGAAAAAATATTTGAGAAAGATTTGAGAAGAGATGAAATGTTTGTGTGAAGAAAAATGAGTGAAAGATAAGTATATTTATAGATTGAAAATACTGTTCATAGCCGTTAGAAAAGGAGAAGAATTTTGAAATTTTTTCTTTGTGACCGTTGGAATCAAAGAAAATCGATCTGGAAATTTTAATAATTAATCAGTTAAATTTACCAAATTTCAGGTACAAGGTTTATATACAGGCGGCCGAGCCTCCTTATATAATAACCATAACAAAAAAAAAAATTTATCAAATTTCAGGTACAAGGTTTATATACAGGCGGCCGAGCCTCCTTATATAATAACCATAACAAAAAAAATAATTTACCAAATTTCATGTACAAAGTTTATATACAGGTGGCCGAGCCTCCTTATATAATAACCATAACAAACAAATAATTAACGGTAATATTGTGGTGATAGAATCATCCACATTTAAACAGTAAATAAAATAAACGAGTAAATAAATATATGGTGACAGAATCATCCATATAAGCATTATAGACAGTAAATAAATATATGGTGACAGAGTCATCCATATAAGTATAATAAATAAACGAGGCGACAAACCGTCCATTATAATATTAAGTGAATAGTGGTGTGTTTAAACAACCACTGCAAAATAATAAATTATTATAGATGCGGCATAACGTCCGCTATAGTAGGGTATATATTATGAATATATATTTAGCTATAGTGAAGAGTGATCGTGCTGATAACGTGTTATAAAAAGTAATATAATTTATCGTAAAGATAAATATTAATAAAGACAAAAATATTATACCCGGTGGGATAGTGGGACACTGATATCAGAAGGAAGAGAAGAGAGAGAATCTTATAGATGTTATTGATCGAATGTGTATTTACAATCGAACGAATTCGTTTCGGTTATATAGAGAAAATTTTAAGTTACTGTGCGTTGCATAGTGATGGTGGGCTCTACACATAATATTATTTATATACAACTTTTACCAAACTTTCGCCTAATTTTGTAGACTTTCGTAACAAAAATCTGTTTTTCGTTGACATCGAGATGGAATTCTCATATCTTCTAGCGAGACCGCTTTCAGTCATTTATGGCTAGCATCGCTTGGATTCGCCTTTTTGCCATTTCAATCTTTTGCATTGGTGTTAGACTTGCCTCTTCCCTCCTTCTAGGGTTAAACTGTTGTAGATGGAATTACAATGGTCAAAATTTGTAAATAGAGAATAATCGAAGGATTTAGCTGATCTTTAAATAGCAGAAAATTGAAAGATTTTTTAGCAATAAACACGAATCCGAAATCAGAGATTAAAGTGAATGAATTGAGAGTAGATTTGGGTGGAAAATATGGAAGATTATAGTGATCACGAAGTGAAATACAGTAGGGAATGAACACATTCATTCATCCCAAGTGAGGAAATAAGATGAATAAGGTGTTTATAATAGCGATAGCTGCACTCGGAGTTCGAGTTGCCTACGTACCCATTGCGGGATCAAGCTATAACGTAGTTCGTTTGAGTACAATGATCCTCCTTACAAAAGAAGGATATTCGCTCAAAGTTCTCTTAGGAAGAAGATAACTTCTCCTCTCCTATAGAACCCGAGCTGCAAATAGAAAGTATTTAGTATTAGTGTGTGTTCCTCTTTATGGAGGAGTCCCTTTCCAATGATGGCATCGTCTCCTTTTTTAATTGCTCCTCCTTCCTTTGAGCTCCCCATTGTGTAATGTCTTCCTTTACTCCGTTTGATTTGCCATGAATGGTGTTTAATTCCCAGGATACGATCGTTACGTTCATACGTCTTTAATCACCGGTTTGAACGAGTCTTTGGTCATTGCGATGTTGACTGACGGATTAGCATTTATTCCCCTTTTAGTGTAAGTGACTATGGTGTACCTTTCAGCTCGATTCTTTCAACTCGTTTTTGTCTTCTACTTCGTCGACCTTTAATGACTCATTCTCAACCATTAATTGGTGAATTAATCATCCAATTAATGGTGAAATATGACCGTTGAACATTTTCAAAAATCCTAGACCGTTGACTCTTTGACCACTCCAAACTAAGTGGATCTTCTTGGGTTTATAGGGATAATGGGTCTCCGAGAATGCAGCCCAAATCCATTATGGGAGATCCTCCACCAACAATAGCCCTCCAGTTCTTGGAGTAAATTGTTTTGCTCGGTGAACTTTACACTTGAAAGTGAGGATCTTTTCTGTTGGCTTCGACTTCGCGCCCAAACTTTGAATGGTTGCGTGGAGCGCTTCGATAATGATCGCGAGAAACTCTTAGCTCTGGAAGCATCGAGAGGATCTTGATATTTGCGAGTTGAATAATGATTGTAAAAGAATTCATGAATTATTTGATGCTTATGGTGTATTAGAGCCTTGAGTACTGCTTTTATGAAGTTTTTGATGAAAGATCCTTTGATTCAAGACACCTGGTGTTTCCCCTTCACCTCGTGGCAGCCGAGAATTTTATATCCGCTTTTCCTTTTACCGTAGTGTAGGATGGGATGTTTTTCCGACATTTCCTTTTGATTTCGGGGTTTTAAACAAGGTGCTTTGATTTATGGATCTTGATTTTGCCTTGTATATAATGCGTACCTTCGCGGAAATATGAATTTCCAAAGGTGAAAATTTTTGTTGCTTTTACTCCTGCTAGTGTATCGTAGAATTCGCCTTACCGATGTAGGGAGATCCCTTGAATTCAGTTGATTGCTAGCTAAGGGTCTCGCTGAGCTCGCCTGCCTTATTTACTTAAACTGCTCTGTTACCTTGTTCAGGTCATCCTCGAGCGCGCACTTGCTGTTTTAATGGAGTTTTCTGGAAATATAGGTTTGAACTCGGTCCGCGCGGATCCTCCTTTGATTTATCGTTGTCAGGATGCTGGGACGGGTGGCCGCTCATCAGATGACAGGTTCGTCCACTTTGGTTTGAAGTATCCTTCCTCGTTTCTTTTGATGGATCTGATCTGGAGGACTTTACGTGGACTCTCGGCTTCAACTGAGGAGGCTGGAAGAGAGGACCGAAGTCCTTGAGTCTTCTACACCGAACTGGGATGAACTTGGTATTGAGCTAGATCATGAATATCTCTGCGGGGCTCCCCGTGATCCGATGTGAACTCGCTGGCTTCGTTGAGACGGAGAAGGCCTTCTTGGATTTCCTCCTTTCTTCTTTCTTACCTTTTGGAGAATATGATTTTGTTTCCTTTTTGATCGTCTTGGATGTTTCCTTTTTGATCGTCTTGGATGTATTCGGGTGTTGTTCCGTCTTCCATGAATAAAACAATATTATGGTGATTATTTTGTTCTTCCCTTTTGCCCCTAGCATGAGGGTTGGGATTCTGGAGATGGTCTTTTTCTTTTACCATAGTATGAGGATTTGACCATCATAACCCAAGTGTGACTTTTTGGACCTCTTTTTCCCTTTTGCCATAGCATGAGGGTCTCGCCCGTAACGAGTTCGTTTTCCCTTTTACCGTAACATGAGGGTTTGACTCATTTTGAGAGATGATCGCATTCCATTTACCGTGCCCAGTTAGTTTTCACAATTATGTAAATTATCAAATTTCTTTTAAGTAATCCGAATAGGGTTGGATCGTGGATGAGATAATTTGTGATTAAACAAACAATCTAAGATTTCAAAATAAATTAAATCGTGAATAAGTGGGAGATGATAAATGATATTCGGTAGAGGATTTTGTTGTTGTTGATGTCGGATTAATTAGAAATTGATTCTCGTACTGATGTGAAATTTTTTTTATTTTTTTTTTGAAATTTAATATTTATTAGACAACAGAAAAATTACATTATCAAATGATCAATTGTTCGTCTCCTCAAAACAGAAGAACGATAGCATTTGAACAACAAAGCATTATTTAAAACAGAGAATAGGAAAACAGTTATCTCTAAACATTAGGAATACATCGAATATCCTTCAAGCGATTGGAATGAATATTTAGTTCTCCCTCCTTGATCTTCAACGCTGACAGACGTAGGCAGATATATTTGTCAATGTCATTAGTGAGAAGAATTGCTGGACGAGACGGTTGTTGGTGTCGACGTCCATTTCTTTCACGCCAGATGCTGTAAATCGTTGTTTGTAGAACTAAACGAGCCAAGTTGAAGTCAGTTCTGTTACCTCGCTTATTCATGACCGCACGGGTTGTAATAGACCAATCTGGGTTTGTTCTTCCTTGGAACAGCTTCAGACAAAGCCAATTCCATATAGTGAAAGAATACGGACATGCAAAGAATAAATGGTCCCGTGACTCATTCAGTTCCCCGCAAAGTAGACAAGCCTGAATCTGACCCCATCGTTTCATTCTCTCTCCCGTAGACAGCTTGTCATGGAGAGCTAGCCAAGTGATAAAACCGTGACGAGGAGTGGCCAGAGGAAACCACACCACCTGACTCTACCAAATTGAGGGGCTGTGTTTTCTTATCTGCTCCCACATAGCCTTACTACTGAAATGGTCTTTGTAAACGTCCGGACTATGTCGCCACAAATAATGATAGGATTTCATGCCCGATTAGTTTTCACAATTATGTAAATGATTAAAGTTTCTTTGAGTAATCCGGCAACTTAAAATATCTAATAGGTTTGGATTGTGGATGAGATAATTTGTGAGTAAACAAACAATCTAAGATTTCAAAACGGATTGAATCGTGAATATGTGGGAGATGAGAAATGATTTTTGGTAGAGGATTTTGTTGTTGTTGCTGTCGAATTAATTCGAAATTGATTGGCTTACTGATGTGAAAACAAATTTAACATGACTATCTCCAACAATCATCAAATAATGATAGGATTCCAGGTCTGGTTAGTTTTCACAATTATGTAAATTATCAAGTTTATTTTAAGAAATCCGACAACCTAAAAACTCTAATATATTTGCATCGTGGATGAGATCATTTTTGAGTAAACAAACAATCTAATATTTCAAACCAAATTGAATCGTGAATAAGTGGGAGATGAGAAATGATTTTTGGTACATGATTTTTTGTTGTAGCTGTCGGATTAAATAGAAACAGATTCACTTACGGATGTGAAAACAAATTTAACATGGTTATCTCTAACAATCATCAAATAATGACAGAATTTCATGTCTGGTTAGTTTTCACAATTATGTAAATGATTCAAGTTTCTTTGAGTAATCCGGCAACTTATAATCTATTATAGGTGTGGATCGTGGAAGAGATAATTTGTGAGTAAACAAACAATATAAGATTTCAAAGCGGATTGAATCGTGAATAAGTGGAGATGAGAAATTATTTTCGGTAGATGATTTTGTTGTTGTTAGTGTCGAATTAATTTGAAACTGATTTTTTTACTGATGTGAAAACAAATTTAACATGACTATCTCTAACAATCATCAAATAATGATAGAATTCCATGCCCGGTTAGTTTTTACAATTATGTAAATGATTCAAGTTTCTTTGAGTAATCCGGCAACTTAAAATCTCTACTGCTTTGGATCATGGATGAAATAATTTGTGAGTAAACATAAGTGGGAGATGAGAAATTATTTTCGTTAGAGGATTTTGTTGTTGTTGCTGTCGAATTAATTAGAAACTGATTGGTTTATTGATGTGAAAACAAATTTAACATGGCTATCTCTAACAATCATCAAATAATGACATGATTTCATGCCCTGTTAGTTTTCACAATTATGTAAATGATTCAAGTTTTCTTGAGTAATTCGGCAATTTAGAATCTTTAATAGGTTTGGATCGTGGATGGGATAAGTTGTGAGTAAACAAACAATTTAATATTTCAAAACGGATTGAATCGTGAATAAGTGGGAGATGAGAAATGATTTTCGGTAGAGGATTTTGTTGTTGTTGGTGTCGAATTAATTAGAAATTGATTCACTTACTGATGTGAAAACAAATTTAACATGGCTATCTCTAACAATTATCAAATAATGACAGAATTCCTTGCCCGGTTAATTTCACAATCATGTAAATGATTCAAGTTTCTTTGAGCAATCCGACAACCTAAAAACTCTTATAGGTTTGGATTGTGGATGAAATAATTTGTGAATAAACAAACAACCTAAAATTTCAAAGCGGATTAAATCGGGAATAAATGAGAGATGAGAAATGATTTTTATATAGATTTTTGGGGTTAAATTGGCTTATTGATGTGAATACAAATTGAATATAACTATTTCTAATAATCATCAAACGATGACAGGATCCCAAGCTCGGTTAATTTACAATTATGTTTTCTTTGATAAACGGACAACCTAAAATCTCTAATAGGATTGGTCACGGACAAGCTAGAGGGACGAAGAAAATTTGAAATTTGCTAGAAATAGACTATGGAATATTTAGTTATCATAGTTTATTTTATAAGGTGAATTTGATTATTCATAGCTTTATTTGATTATTTCGTAACCACTTAAGACTATATTTTGATTTCTCGGTGACCAATTAACTTTATTGAGGGAACTATTAAAAGTTGGGAAAAAGAAAACTAACCTTTAACTTTGTAGCCGTCTAGCACTGAAACAACCATAGGAGAAGCATCTACAAAGACATCAACTGCAAGATCAAGATTGAAACTTTGTTAATGATTAGTGTTATTAATACTTAATGTTCTAACTCGACCAAGACATATCACACTACCTTGACCGTCTTTCGTTGTATAAACTCTGTCAAAAAACTAACCTTTCATCATGTTCTTTTGCTTCGTTTGCTCTTTGTTGCTGCTTGAGATTCCTCACACTGTGAAACTGTTTAGATAGACGAGTTAATATATTAGTTCATTGACTTGCCTCTTTAGATCGTAACTTCAGAACTGAAAGAGTAGAGGGTAAAACTCACCAAGATGATTAAACTCCATCAACCATTTTGTACAATTTGGGAATCGAGTATATGCATTCGTGTGCTCTCTGTGAATTAGCTTTCAAGTTCATTGTTCTTTTCCTGGAGTATGTTCTGTTCCAGTTTCTTTATCGGTTCATCTTTAGATTAGCTTTCTTGCCTTTGCTTTCTCCATCTTTAAAAGTGATGAATGCAGCAATAAGGAAAAGCCGTGACACAATCCAGGAAGAAAAAAAAAACACAATTTGCACAAGTCATACCATTGCTTTCATCTTCTGAATCTCACCCGTTCTTCGCAGGACCCAATCTCATTGGTTCTTACACGACTCCACGAGCTACAAAGTCTCACCCACATCGATGAAGTATTCTCCTGAAAGCCTTCAAATGCATCTTCACTCTGTAAATTAGAAGAAGAGAAATCTATTTCTATTCGTTCAAACCAGATCAAATGCATCTTCACTCAGTAAATTAGTGTGTAAATCTTCATTTTCAGAACAACAAAAAGCACACAAACCCTAGAAACAACGGTAGCAAAAGTTCCCTACAATGAATGGTAGACTCATCTGCTTCAATTCAGAATCTATTATTACCTTTGAATCATCTCCCCAAGCATTTATGAACATTAATAATGGTCTCATCTGCTAACACCAACAACAAAAGAAAGCCCCTTCAAATGCATTTTCACTCTGTAAATAAGAAGAAGAGAAACCTATTTCTATTCCGTTAAAACCAGATCAAATGCATCTTCACTCTCTAAATTAGTGTGTGAATCTTCATATTTCATAGTAAAATTGAACAAAATCAGAAGAAATCAAGATCCTAAAACCGAAATTTAGTGAATAACAAACATAGAATGCTCATAGCCAGTGGAATCGGATTTATCAAGCATTTGTGTAAGAGAATCACGATCTAACTAGAGATTGTAAAATTGAAATCGGAAGTCAGAAAATCCAAACCTGTGCGATTAGCTCTTGTGAAATTCGGATCACACACATCAACAGAAGTATCTCTTCCATCTCTAAATTCTCAGTTGCATCACTAACAAATCGGGAGTTAGAAATCTCCGGTGACGTGAGTTTTGGATCCACCGGAACTGTAGCGTTTGATCTGCACATCATCTATGGAAGCGATTTCTTGTAAGCCAAGAAAATATAAAATTCGAAATCGCAAAATTGAATCTCTTCTTCGTAGGTCAAGAAATTGAAAAGCTTAATCGCAAAATAAAGATGAGAGGAGAGAGAAAGGCGTGATCAGTTTTTTTAAAAGAAATTTGAATCCATGAGACAACCGTTAAGTTAGTGTACCGTTGACGATGAACAAAATTAAGTTTACATGGGCCTCAGATTTTTATAATGGGCTTTCATGCAAACGATATGTGCAACTGCAACAGTCCCGTATCAGCTAAAACCAAACTGAAATAATCAGAACCAGTGAAATGCTAACATAAACTGGTTTTGGTATGACGTGGTTAAAAAAAAATTGAAATAAACAAACCATTAAAATCTTATATAGAACGCGTCTAAGATCATTCTTACTCACGAGATGTTGACATATGTGGTTAATTAAGATTGCGATATGTGTCAAAGTAATAATCTGAATAAAAAAAAAAAAAACAGAAATTAAGATTCTAACTCACGAGATCGTGACATGTGTAAAAAACAGAAAATAACAATGTAATAATATGAACTTTCATATTGTTAGTTATTTATTTTTTAAGAAGACAAAATAACAAAAACGGAAAAAGAAATTGAGATAAATAATTAATAATAGGAAAGTTTATATTATTATACTGTTATTTTCCGTTTTATTTTTTACACATGTCACGATCTCATGAGTTGAAATATTTTTTTTAAATATTTACTTAATAATTTTTCTTTTTTCTTTTTATTCAAATTATTACTTTGACACATGTCGCAATCTTGCGTTCAGCTTTATATATATAATAAGATATATCCTTTTTGCTTAGAGTTTTTTTTCTTCTTAATTACTCTTAGTTTCCTTTAAATTCACAAAGAATACCTAATTCAAGGAAAGACTTGAGAAGAAAGTTGAAACAGTCTCTAAGGTATTGGAAACAGATACTATAGTACGAGAAGATGGCCCAAAACCCGCCGAAAACCCTCACTGGGGGACATCGATTCTGACTCCTACAGCCTATACTTCAAGGGTGACAGAACGGGGTTGCAATTTGCAGACAAGAAGATGATAATCCCTGTTCCAGATGAAGGGATCACTTGATGGCTCCGCCATTACGTGTTTAGAGGCTGAGCTTAAGGCATTGAGGCAATGACTAACTGAAGCCGTGAGTTTGGGGATCACTCATATCACAATCTACTGCCATCATAACAAGATTTTTCAATTGGTAAGTTTTCCTTGGTTGGCTGTTAAGATTCACATGTCTCGCTCGTAATTGATATTTTTCCATTGAATGTTTTAGATCAAGAGAACATTGCCTGCTAATTGATGGTGTGTACTGAGAGATCGATGAGATCGACCATATCGAGATTATGGAAAACATGAAGATCAAAAAAAATATGGATATTTACCAATATCTTAGTTTAGGAAATTTACATTCATCTCTAAATATAATATTTACATTTATGTTTATCTTAGGTCTAGCTTTATCTCTATATAATAGAATGTAACTTCTAACTTTATTCTTATGAGAGTCTAGTAATAATTCTTGCCAATTGGTTTTGAGTTGGAAGTCCATAAGCCCATATTTGTCATGATATCAGAGCCTTCGATTCTTGTGGATCGAAGTTAACGGTTCCGCAATAAAAGTCTTGTGATTAAGAGGAGATCAAGAAGACGATGGTGACCCTCGGCGTTGAAGACAATGAGGACGGTGGTGATGCCGACGATGAAGATGAAGTTAATCGTTGGATTACACAATTTTTTTTTTATTAATTTCCTTTCTTTTTTAAGTTGGGACTGATACGGTTTTGGTTTTTTTTATCCTTTTCTAAAAGTATTTTTTTACTTCTTAGCTAAGTTATGGGAAGAGTTTTGGACTAAATAATGATTTGAATCTTTGGGTTTTCACGGGTATTTTTTTATTTTTTCTGAGATTTATTCTTAAGTTTATAATTTCTCAGAGTGTATATGTTTTGGCTTCTTCTATTACGGGGGAGTTGGTTATGTTTTAGAGAATTCTTTGGAATGCTCATGTTTTAGGTCATTTTTTTCTAATCCGATTTATGGACTGTCCGAGACAAGGACAATTATGTTTGGAGTTGCAGGAGTTTGCACCTACGAGATGTTATTATTCTCTTTCTTTTCAGACCAAAGACAAGCTAAAGTTCCATCCCTATTGTTTTTTGAAGATTGAAGTTTAATCCGGAGGAGTCAGTTGACCTGTTTTGTCCATCATCGACAAGTGTCCACGACAAAGGTGTTTCGTTTTGTGATTGCGGATTTTGTGTTTTGCGTCCCACCTTTGTCGTGCGGGGGAGTATTGGAGATAAAGCAAGACGTGTATCTTGCGAACAAAGTCTTGTGGGCCATAAGAGCTCGGTTATGAAGTGAAGCCCGTGAACCCAACCGAAAAATATTATCATAGATATCCTATTAAAGGATTATGAAAATTTACATTATTTGGTGTTATCAATATGTCAATATTAAACACTTATAATCTTGTATCATAATATATTATATTCTATAATATTTTTCAGTGTGCAACGCCTCAGACAACAATTGACATCTACCATCCCTGTTCCGGTGACCGACCGTAAATCAAGTCAAGTGTGCTTTTGAACTTGCAAGGGAAGCAATAGCTTCCGAAATCAGCATACGTAAGAAGACTTGCCCTATCTGTTTCGGAGATGATTTCGAAGCCGAGCAGATGTTTTCCGTTGCTTATTGCCTTTATCAGTTCTGCGTGGAGTGCGTGAAACGACATATACAAGTGAGGCTATTGGAAGGAAGTGTAATGAGATGTCATCATTATGGCTGCGAATCGAACCTGACTCTTGGAAGCTGTGCCAATCTTTTGACACCTAAACTAAGAGCGATGTGGGAACAAATGATCAAAGATGACGCAATTCCTGTATGGGACAGATGTTATTGTCCAAATCCAAGGTGCTCGGCTTTAATGTCGAAAACCAAGCTCTCAGAAGCTGGAGTTAAGAGATGCTGCTTGAAATGCGGTAAACCCTTTTGCATCAACTGCAAGGTTCCGTGGCATAGTAACTTGTCGTGCGAAGTGTAATGAGATGTCATCATTATGGCTGCGAATCGAACCTGACTCTTGGAAGCTGTGCCAATCTTTTGACACCTAAACTAAGAGCGGAACAAATGATCAAAGATGACGCAATTCCTGTATGGGACAGATGTTATTGTCCAAATCCAAGGTGCTCGTCTTTAATGTCGAAAACCAAGCTCTCATAAGCTGGAGTTAAGAGATGCTGCTTGAAATGCGGTAAACCCTTTTGCATCAACTGCAAGTCCCGTGGCATAGTAACTTGCCGTGCGTGCAGGATTTACAAGATGTTGCATCAAATCCTACAGCAAACGATTGAAAGCTGAAAGCTCTAGCAAATAAAATAACGTGGCGTCAATGTGGAATGTGCCAACACATGATCCAACGTTCGCAAAGATGCAGCCTTGTAACTTGCAGGTAAATATATATCACACGTTTTTTTTTTTTTTTTTTTTAAGATCCGAAGGTAATTCCAGGCCTTCGGCTCAGACTAATCCCCTTAGACCCAGCTTCTTTTTTGCGCAGTTGCAGGTTGGGTGGTCAAGTGGACTCGAACCTATGACTCTTCCCATTGGGAGTTACTACTGGACCAATGTCACTTGGTTATATCACACGTTCTTTATAGCTATTATATATAATTAATCCTTTCAAACAATTCTGATTATGATTTCGCCTAATTGACATATTGGATTTACATGGTTGATGGATAGATGTGGGTATTCGTTTTGCTACATCTGTGGAGCCCAATCTAAAGGGCGAGGATATGCAGTTTAGCTCTCTTCTTCTTCCTTTTTATTTCGTTTTCTATTTATAACGGAATATGTGGCTGAACTTCGAAAAAAATATTTCGGTTTTAATTATTTTATATGCAAATTAATTAAAAAAAAAATTATGTGAATTTTGTGATTAGTGAAATTATTTGAATCTTTCACTAATTAAATATGTGAATAGTTTGACAAATGAGAGTAAATAATATGGGTATCACAATCGTGTCTACTCTAAATATAAACAGAAAATGACAAAACTCGACTTCGTGCATATAATTTTAGGAGAGGGTTAAACGCTCTTTTCCGATCTAGTCAAATGTAGAAAAAAAAAACTTCCACAAAAGTGTCAAGGCCTTCAAAAGTTGAAAGGTTGACTAAGAAAAACACAGAACAGTATTCAATCTTCTGTATTTTGGGAGATTCTTCAACTCAATCATGTTGATGTGTATCCAAAGTTATCTCAAAGGATGTTGAAGCTCGGGAAAGAGAAGACGAGATCTCAAAAGAGTGGGACTATTAGATTGGTAAGTGGTAACTCCCTTTTCGATTACAATCCATTAGGAGAGCTTATATATAGAGTACAATGGAAGGATCTAGAGAATGAATTTAGGGAAGTAGTGAGGTACAATGTATCTAGGTAATAGTAATTGACTACTAAGGAATAGTAATCGATAGTCTAACAGGGACAGAACTGGTTTTTGACATAGCTTACGATGTTTTTGACAGATATGTAACCTGAAAGCCGAATAAATATCACAAAAGCGAGGCTTGATGAGGAGATTGACATACAAAATGGGCCTCTTAGGCAATGTTTTGACTAATTAAGGGTAAAACCGTAACTAAAATCAAACCCGGCCCAATAGTTCATACAAGCCTAGGCAAACAAAAGATTTTTTGGCCTTATAGTAAGGAATAAAAAAAAATTGATGGCCCATTTTGTTCAAACATTATTTTCTTCGAAATTAGATATGGAAATATTCATGTTTTTTTCTTAATTACATCATCACCATAATTGATCTAATCCTAATACAAATGAAATCTATCGAATTTCACTACTTGCAACATTTGCGATTATGATGAAGAGTTCCACGAACATCGATTATGATGAAGAGTTCCACGAACAACGATTCCACGACGCGAATCTTTCTGCAACATATGAATCTACGACGGACGATTCTACCTGCACCATACACACGATGGACAACTTTTCTTGCAACAAGATCACATCGAACGGTTATACATGCAACACTCTGAATTCTCCAATAAGCTTTGCATCCATTGATCTAAAAATAAGATTATATGTCGGCGGTACTGTTCATCAACTCTCACCGACACTGTTCATCCAAAAATTGATGACACTATTCATCACCGGAAAACATAATATCCAATATTTGTTAGTGTGCTAACAACAATATATGATGCTCGTTAACGTGCTAACAACAATATCCGATACTTGTTAACGTGTTAACAATAATATCCGATACTTGTTAACGTGTTAACAATAATATTGGATACTTGTTAACGTGTTAACAATAATATATGATACTTGTTAACGTAATATCTGATACTTGTTAGCGTGTTAACAATAATATCAAATACATGTAATGTGTTAACATAGTATGTTAACAAATTAACAATAATATATGATACTTGTAATGTGCTAACAATAATATCCGATACTTGTTAACATGTTAACAATAATATCTGAAAATTGTTAACATGCTATCCGATACTTGTTAGCGTGCTAACAATAATATCCGATACTTGTTAACATGTTAACAATAATATATGAAAATTGTTAACGTGCTATCTGATACTTGTTAGCGTGCTAACAATAATATCAAATACTTGTAATGTGTTAACATAGTACGTAGTAAATGAACAGTGTCGTCGTGATGAACAGTGTCATCGTGATTGTTGATGAACAGTATCAGCGACTTTATTAGTTGTTAACACAGTTTTCAAGTCAATGACATTGTTGTAATTATTTGAAAAGAGAAAGATATTTATGGTGTAATTTTATTTCTTTTTCTAGTTACCTAATTTTGTAATTAACTTTTTTTTAAAACTAATTTTGTTATTAATGAAGGGTAGATAGTGATAATACTCAAGAAACAAATACTAATTTATAGATAATTTATTTTCCAAAAAAAAGACAATAACTAAAAACGTTCAATTCAATTAAAAAAATACATATGTATGGTTATTTTATTCGAAGTTCTTAATAAAATGAAAAATTACTGGTTCACATTTCACACTTCACAATCAAACGAATTATTTAATAAAAATTAAATTTGCAACCTTTCCAGTTGCCGCTGCCAGCGTTACCTCTCTCTCTCTCTCTGCTTTTCTTTTTCCCTTTTCTCAGTCTCTCTCTCTCTCTCTCTCCGACCTTTTCTCTGCTTCAGTTTCTCTTCCTCACAAGCAAAACCAAAGCAGATCGAAATCGACTTTAAAGGAGGTTTCTTTACGAATTCTACTGATTTTCCATCAATACCAAAATTTCTATCGCTCTCGTTTCATCTGGTTTCCAAGAGCAAAAGAGAAAGGGTTTAGAGACAATCAAACTCAAATGGCAACGAACATCGGAATAATGGATAGTGCTTACTTCGTCGGAAGAAACGAGCTCCTTACTTGGATCAACGATCGCCTTCAGCTCAATCTCTCTCGCGTCGAGGAGGTATGTGTTTTTGGATTTGTGAGTATATCTGCATGTGAGCTTTCTCTAATTCTTCTATGGTTCCTTTTGCTAACTCATCTGAGACCAGAATTTCAAATGCTTGTCCATTTCTTCCAAAGGTTTCATGTTCGTAATCTCACTGGACAAGGACTTTGATTCGTGCAATGGTTTTTTCGTTGTTTATGGTGGTAGTGTTGATTTGGTTCATTTGCTGGATAATTGGGGGATTAGGGTTTATAACATAGATATAACTGCAGATTCGGGTTTGATTAGTCTCAAAAACAAGTTTTCGATAGATTATTGGAAAAATGGTATGAGATTTGGGGCTAAGTTATGATGAGTCTTGTGAGGGTGAGATGATGTTTAGACAATATGAGACCAAGGGTTTTAGGCTTTGGTAATGTATGATTGTTTAATTGCTTTGAGTGTTAAAATTTGCAATGTCATAGAGTCATGAGTAATCGTCTCACGAGGAAATGTGCTTAGCTTAGCTCTAAACAGACGGGGACTGTTGTTGTTCTAAGTGAACTTTCTGGGTTTTTTGTTAGGCTGCATCTGGTGCTGTGCAATGTCAGATGCTTGATATGACCTTTCCAGGAGTTGTGCCAATGCACAAGGTGATTTTACTTTTGTTATTTATCATTCGCACGTTTCGCCTGCTTCTTAGTGGCATAATATGTTAAATCCTCCTCTGCAAGGTTAATTTTGATGCAAAGAATGAGTACGATATGATACAAAACTACAAGGTCCTGCAAGATGTGTTCAACAAGCTGAAAATTACAAAGGTAAATTAAACATATCTCGATTTGTCGCGTTCCTGTGATATCTCTGAATGTATATATTTCACTCACCGTGTTTGTCCTGCTGAGAAAAAACCTCAGCCATTGGAAATTAACAGGCTTGTCAAAGGCCGACCACTGGATAACTTGGAGTTTCTGCAATGGCTGAAACGTTTCTGTGATTCCATAAACGGTGGCATTATGAATGAGTATGTTGTTTCACCTGTCTGATTTTTGGCAATGTTACCCTTCCATAGTCTCCCATGTTGTAAAACTGACGGTTTCTTATAGGAACTATAATCCCGTGGAACGAAGATCAAAAGGTGGTAAAGAGAGGAGTGTTAAGGGATCTAGTAAGATTTCAAAGTCACTGCAAACAAACAATAATCATCCTCCAGCAAATTCCAGTTCGGTTGCTCTTAGCAAAGCCTCAGGTCTGCCTGAAAAAAACCAGATTCTTTATCCAAAATTTTATAATTCTTTTGTGCATCTTTCTAAACATCGTTTGACACATAATTCTCAGGGCCTAAGCCAGCAAAAGCAGCTGAGGCCGTGCAGGCTTTGTCGAAAGAGGTATACTGCCACAGATCCTATCGCTCTTGATACAAACTTCGTTCTTAGTTTTTGCGTATGCTCTTACGGATGTAACTTTCATCATTTGTCAGATATAATTAACCCTTTTTCTTTTCTGTGTTCATGAGTAACTGAAACTTCAATTACCTCTTCTGCAATACAGGTTACAGATCTTAAGCTTTCTGTTGATCTCTTGGAAAAAGAAAGAGATTTTTACTTCTCCAAGCTTCGGGATGTAGAGATACTTTGCCAAACTCCGGAACTTGAAGATATTCCGGTAAGTGATACCCACCATCTTCAATTCTCTGATCCAAAAACGGTTTTCATCTAAATCGCAGTGCACTAACACAGAACCAGAATTTTTTGTTCCCTTTCTGTTACAAGTATATCATATCATTGTTACAAGTATATCATATCATTGTTACACCAAGAAGAAAATAAAAGAGATCTTACCAATGAACTCATCCGATTTCATCAGCGAGCACATTTAGTTTTTTCTCTTCATCTGAACTCAACTTTTGCAAAGATTATCGCGTTTGAATGTGATATATGCTTCCGTGGAACGCAGATAGTGGGAGCAGTGAAGAAGATACTGTATGCAACCGATGCAAATGAGTCTGCACTAGAAGACGCTCAAGAGTACTTAAACCAGTCCCTAGGAGTTGAAGCCGAAGAAGAAGAAGAAGAAGGAAAGACTCAAGACGACTAAGCTCTGACTATTAACAATCCTAAGTAGAAGAAATATCCGGATCAATTTTTTTCCAGAGTGACGAACAAATGGCTGGCCTTGGCCTTCTCTTCAAAGTCTCCTTTGTTAAAGGGAACTTGCTGAAAACTTGAAGATGAATGAGCTTCTATTAGAAAGCTTTTTAGTTTGAGAACATTGAGACTTAGTTTTGTTACGATTCAAAACCAAAACTCTAGAACTACCAGGTCCAGTTGCTCCTTAGTCCTTACTATTCAAAATGTTTTTTTTTCTTGTTTAAAAAAAAAAAAAAAATTTGAGCCTGAGTGTGAGAATCTTCAAAAGTGTCTAAGCTTATTTTTTTCAATATATGTGCTGTACACCAGTACCTGAAATATTATTTATTTTTCTAGTTTTTTTGTAAAATGGCTGGAATATTATTTATTTTTCTAGTTTTTTTGTAAAACGGCAGTACACAAACTATATTTTTTATAAAGTGATCCTACGTGAAAAACTTTTTTTGTCCTACAAAATCTTGAATCATTAAGGTAAAGAACGTCAAAATATTTGAAACTTTGGGAGAGAGAGAGAAGACGTGGAAGATAGAGATACGATGGTGCTTTTATTGATCGCTACAAGTCACATTCCTTCCTTCCTTCCTTCGTTCGTTCAAAGTTTCTCACGTTGACTTTTCTCTCCCAATCCCAAATCAGAGATTTCATCTTCTTCCAAATTGTTGTGTTCAATGGAGTCGATCAATAACTTGAAAGGATACGGCAAAGTATCCGACCACGAAAACCAGATTCAATCTCCACTCCCCAAACCATCTTCTCGTAAAACCCTAATCGCCACCGTCTCCGTCGTATCTCTCCTCTTGATCCTCGCCGTCGTCGCTTTAACCGCCGGAGCCTTCACTCGTCCTTCAAACCATCCTCCCGTCTCCTCCGAGTCTCTCAAGGAAGTCTGTGCCGTGACTCGTTACCCAGAGACCTGCCTCGATGCTTTATCTTCTTCTCTCAACGAATCGGGTCCTGAATCAATCCTCGAGCTATCTATTCGAGTCGCTTCTAAAAAGGTATCAAGCCTCTCCATGTCTTTCCGGTCGATCAACGATATGCCCGAGGAAGCGGCGGTCGGTGACTGCTTGAAGCTATACACCGACGCGCTGAGTCAACTGAACGAGTCAATATCGGAGATCGAGACGGGGAAGAAGAAGGGAGGGGATTGGTTGACGAAGGAGGTCGTCGGGGATGTCAAGACGTGGATTAGCGCCGCCATGACTGACGGTGAGACTTGCTCCGATGGGCTTGAAGAGATGGGAACGACGGTGGGAAACGGGATCAAGAAAGAGATGGTGGCGGCGAATCAGATGATGAGCATTAGCTTGGCCATTGTTAGTCAAATGAAGAAGCTTCTGTTGATTTTTCACTAAAACCAAAACACACAAAATCAAAAGGTTGGAACTTTTGTTTCTTCTTCTTCTCTGTTTTGTCAATTTCGAATTCACAAGTGTGTGTTTGAATGGCTTATATACTTACTTTCTGTTCTTGCTCTGTAAATAATGACTATATTTTGGTATGTAATTTGATAAGAGGGCTGTATCAAACTTGTCGTATTTTACATTCAACCCCAGAATTCTCAATCTATTTCGGTTTCCATCCCCTTTCTTTGCTTTGAATCTGATCAGATTAGAGGTTGTTCTCTCTAGTTAAATATTCAAAATCAAAACGAGCGTCGGCGTATCCTTATCTTGTCTACATCTTTCTTGGTCGCGTCCATCAACTGGATGAAGAAGAAGAAGCATTAGATTCTCCATTACTATAGCTCGAGAACATATTTCAAAGTAGGACTAGCTAATGATTTCAGACAAAAGTGTCAATGTGTACCTGCAGAGTTAGGGACCTGATTATCTCCTCTGAAGTTTTGATCTTCTCTGCATCATCACTCGCCATTAACACCGCAACTTCAAGCTTCTTCGAAGTCGTTCCCAGTTTGGCTTCTAGTTGTTTTGTTTTTCGGGTAAGCTCTTCCACCTGAGTAGTAAAAGTTCTTTGTACCTGTCTTCATTTACAATCTACAGAGAAATTACCTAAATACTACATTTGATTCGACATGGTTTAAATAATTGGACTAACCTGTGCTTTGAGTACTGATATTTCCTGCTTCAGGCACTGATTCGATTTCTTTGTCCCTTCTTGCAGCAACTCCGTATCTGTAATGTCGGTGGTGAAGTCCGAAGTAGTCGCAACAGATTCAACCGGGCTTGATTTTATCGACAAAGGAAACAACTCAACAGAACCTCTACGTGAAAACGGGAGACCAGAAGTCACCGAGTGTCTTAAAAGAGAGGATGTGTCTGATTTTGAAGCGCAATGCTTGGCACGTTGTTTGCCTTCTTGATTAACCGAATCAAAAGAGGTAAGCCTGGAGAGTCCCCGTATCCCTTTCAGGTTAATAGTACCTGAGTGATTTGATGAAGAGCTTACTCCTGAGGTTTCACCAATTGTTTTAAGATCCGGGATCTTGGATTGTCTGAAGAAATCAAATGAATCCACCCTAAGAAGCTGACGCTGCGGTGTTGTGCCAATTTCTTCCATCTCGTTACTGCTAGATGGTAGACTTGCGTTTGAAAATCTGGCACTGTTCACAGGAGTTCCTAAAGATTCTCTAACTCCTTCGAGTTTGATATAGCAGTCATCACACACACGGTAAGGCCTGTTTGTCTTCGGAGCCATGGCTGCTGCTAAGGACTTCTTGCTAGTGCATGAATTACAGAAGACACTCCCACAGTTGTAACAGTTGTGGAGCTTCCTCATGTAGTTAAAAGGATGGCGACAACCAGAGCACCTAGAACTATCGGTACCCGAAATTGGTTTGTGAAGACAAATGGTTGCTGTGTAATTAGAACCACACACCACTTTCCTCACTTGTTTACCTTTCAAAGCTCTCACAAGAGTCGGCATACGTTTTTGCTCAGTATCTCCGTGCCCGAGCTGTCCGTTTGATCCTTTGCCCCAAGTGTATACCTCAGCTTTCGAGTTCAAAACCGCGATATGGTGAAACCCACAAGCCACTTCTTGGACAAAACTCTTTCCTAGGACTCCCTCAATGCAAGAAGGAGCTCTCACGACATTGTCGTGACTGGGATCAGCAATTCCCATTGCATAAACTTGTCCAGACGCAGAGAGAGCAACAGTAATGCTCTGGCCACAAGCTACTTGTTGAAAGTTTGTCGTATCCAGCTCAGTTACACAAGATGGGATTAGTCTAGACTCTTTATCACCATGTCCGAGTTTCCCATCCTCTCCATCACCCCAAGTAAAGAGCTTTCCCGATGACGTGGCCTCACAGAAAACACTGACAACAGCAGCTGAATGCCAAACGCCACAAGCTGTCCTTATTGTTCTGCAGCCGCTTAGTGCCTCGACTTCTCTCGGTACGCTTGTGCTTATACGATCACCGTGTCCCAGCGCACCAAAAGTACCATCACCATATGTAAATAGCTTACCTTCTGATGTCACAAAAGCTGTATGCCAAGGCCCGCAAGAGATGGTTTTTACATTTATACCCTCCATCTGACCGAGTATCCGTACCGGTTTCCAATGGCTAGCTTCACTACCAAGTCCAAGGAGACCAACATTGTGAGCTCCATCGCCCCATGCATATAAATCCCCTGAGGCTGTTACAGCACAAGTATGAAATTCCCCACAATCAGCTATCTCCACCGATGATCCATCAAATTCATCGATGAGTTTCGGCTGTGGAACGTAGGAACAAACTCCATGTCCTAACCTGCCACCAGATTCTTCTCCCCAGCTGTACATCTGTCCCTGCTTTGTGACCAACACAGCATAATTGGTGCCGCAAGATATGCTCTGTGCATCAAGTGCCACATGTGATTTCAGGACTTTGGGCAAAAAGGATTCAGTCATTAGAGAAGAACTCCTTTCACTTTTTTGCATACCACCTCCTAATAACCCATCTCCTATACTTCCTCCCCAAACAAAGACATCACAGAGAGACTTCAAGTCCTCAAAAGTTGATCCGTGACTAGATGAGCTCACTGCGCTGGAAACACTATATTTACTTGTATCAACAGCAGGGGAGTGATTAGTAGGTCGATTCTCTAAAGTCTCTGGAGACGAGTTATGAGGTTTATGGACCAGTTCGTCCAAAGAGAGTGCTCTTAGTACTGCAGTTTGTGACAAAACCTCTGAGAAAACTTTCCCCAGTCTCTGTGGAGTGTTGCAGTGAGACCCTGAGGCCTTTTTTGCATGTTCCTGCAAAAGTGCCAGATGAGATAGGATATTAAGTAGGAAACAACTCTATGGTCCTCTCTTGAAGAAAGAAACAAAAACCTCGCAGCTTGTATCACTGCTGACGGATCTGATGTTGGACTTGGAGTCCTTGCTCGAACTACTTTGTTCTCCATAGTCCGGAACAAAACTACGGCTTCTTGAGTGAAGTGCCAACGCAGAAGAGCTGTTTCGTGAGAGAAGAGCTCGAAGGGTAGTAATCCAGAACTCGGCTTCGTCCTTGTCCTTGCATACCTATCCACAAAGGTTTCAGTAAATGCTTATTACTCTGTAGGAATAATACTTCTCAGGGAACAACAAAAAGACCACAGAGAGCTAAAGTCACTAACCAAATCAAGAGACCGGTCGCCATATATAAGAGAAAAAGATTGATATTCCTTCGTGGGTTGAGGGTATCGTCGAAAAACTGCCTGGAAAAGTTGTTACAATAACATTTCAGAATCCTGCAGCAATACCAGAGAAATGATTCATACATATTCAACTTACAGTTCGCTGTCCAGGTATGATCCTTGTCACAGAACTCAGTTTAAGACGTTTCTCCTTTTTCCCACAGTACCATAACAAATAAATTTCATCCTGCATAAACATTTGAGAAAAAAACCAGTAATGAAGTTTTGGGGCATTTGTAAAAGAGATGAAAAGGTCATGAATCGTTACACTTGAAAGCCGAAAAGGGTAGAATTTAGGTTTCCCACGCCGGCCGTATTTCAACAGATACGCTCCTTTCTTCAGAATTGTTATCGCCTGCATCAAATTTTAGTAGATAAACCATCGAATCACACTCGAGAAAAAATATTAAACATCTGCTCAAGCACACCTGCTCGTTCTCCCTCTCCGTGGGAACACTTCTCTGGAAAGAAGCCATTCCAAGTTTAGATACTTTGATTTACAACAGCAAACTTGAAAGAGAGCACCAGATGATTCCAATGCTCGCCCCATATAATAAAACCCCCTTTTCGGATGAAGCACGAAAGGTTTGTTTTTTCGTTTATCTAAGCATTCGAATCCAAAATCTTCATCAGGATATGTGTTTGCTTCTCCTATGGAATCAACAATCTCGTTTATCAATCGGAAATACAATGATGGCAACCGCTGATCAATGGTCATAAATCATAGAGAAACGCACCTAGTTCCTTGGTCTGCACGCCACAATTCAGAAAATCTTTTTTCTGGAACAAATCAAATCGAATTGAAAATTACGCAACAAACAGATGTTGAGAGAGCGAGCGAACAATTTATGACGTAAGATGCGAACTGATACTACAACAATCCCCTCCCTTCCTGAGTTTCCTCGTCTAGGTTTCTCGCTTGACTTTCCCGAGAATCACACAATGAGATCGTTAGGTTGGATTTGAAAAGGAGGGCGAGAGAAAAGAAAAAGAAACCAGATTGTGACCCAGCGACGACGATAAGATATAAGAGAAAATGTCTGTGTAATTCTCCTTTTGTTTGGTCTCAGATGCGTTTATCTGTTATTTACACTTGTTTTCATTCTTCTCTTTTTCTTCTTCTTCATACAGCTTCTGGAATCATTTTTCGACAAACTGAAATTAATTTTTTTTTTTTAATTCAATTTTCAGGTGCAATTTTGTTTTAGTTTAATCAAATCACGTACCGGTTTACATTTAAATCCACAATAATACTGATGAAAAAGAAATCAAGACCGATTTTTATCTACACGGGATTTGACTTTTTTTTGTTTCAGTTTAATCAAATCACGTATCGGTCTTGATTTCTAAAAACGGGATTTTACGTTTTTTTTGCGGGAAAACAAGATTTTACGTTTTTGGCGGGAAAACGGGATTTGACATTTTTGACGAAAAAACGGGATTTTACGTTTTTGGCAGGAAAACAGGATTTTACGTTTTTTGCGGGAAAACGGGATTTGGCATTTTTAACGGAAACGGGATTTTACGTTTTTTTGCGGGAAAACGGTATTTTACGTTTTTGACGGGAAAACATGATTTGACGAAAAAACAGGATTTGACGTTTTTAACGGAAAAACGGGATTTTACGTTTTTGACAGGAAAACAAAATTTTACGTTTTTGACGGGAAAACAAGATAATATGTTTTTGGCGGGAAAACGGGATTTAACGTTTTTGACAGGAAAACATGATTTTAATAAATTTCCAATTATATATTGATACATAATATTAACAATAAAAATAAATAATATAATATAAATTTAATTTGAAAAGTAAAATTAGCAAATATAAATACAAAAAGGAAAAAAAAAATAATGAATCCAAAAAGACAAAGTTCAAAAAAGGAAAAAAGAAGCTGTGTATAGATTTAAGGAATTTTTTTAAAAAAATTAAGGAAAAAAGATAAATAACAAAATATTGTTATATTAAGGAAAAAGCTAAATACCATTTTTATTTTTAAACAAAATAGTTTTAAGATTGAGAAAAAATTTTAAAGGCTAAAGTTTTTTTAAAAAAGTTAAAAAAATTAGTATTGCTAATAAGAATAAGGATATAAAAATTAGTATAAAGTTTAATGTTTCGAAGTTGCTAACTCACCTAATCGCGACACATGTCAAAGTTGTAAAATTTTAAAATTGATTAATAAAAATTATAAAATTCGGCAAATTTAATTTTAAAATTGATTAATAAAAATTATAAATTCAGAAAATTTAATAACCGATTCATAATCTTAAAATGTAAATTTACTAAAAATAAATAATTATATTTTAAAAAGCAAAATTAATATAAAAATGAATAAATATATATTCTTTGGTTTTTCTATTTAGATTAAGGAAATTAGTTTCAAAAGGAAAATAATTCTAATTTCACACCTCTATATAAACTACAATTTGGTAGTATGTCAATTACACACCAAAAAATTAAAAGTCCAATAATCGTATCCAAAGTTATTTACTGCATATGTTTCACCAAATTTTTCATTCAAGATATATATTTATTTCATCTAAAACTCCGTTTATAAAGTTATGTATTATATATTTGTACGGTTGATCTAATTTTGTTTTCTATTTTTTCGTTTTTAATTTTTTTAACGGATTATAAAATATTAAATTACAAATCCGCAATACAGAATATCCGTTACGAACCCACCGTAGTTTATCCGATCTCATATCGTATCATACTCGATTGGTTTTTAGTTAATTCCCCGTCAATCTAAACCGAACTTAACTCTAGTAGGATTGACCTTAAACCGATCCACATTGAGCCAAACCTGATGAATCTCTTTGATTCATAAATACACTTAAACCCAAACTTAACTAAATCAAATCAAACTAAACTGTTTGATTAAATAGTTTACATTAATCCAACCTTAACCAATGTCAAATTGAATTAAATAAAAAAACCGAATAAACCGAATTGAATTTTGAAAACAAATCCGGTTTAAGAATTAAATCAGATTAAACGGTTTTTTATACCAAACAAACGTAAACCAAATTAAAATCAATTTAACCAAGAAATTGAACTGTTTTGACTTAATTAGGACCCTAAACCGAAACGGTTTAATACAGTCAACATCGTCGACTTGGCCCGATTTACTTAAACCGTCGTTGACTTCCAGTTTAATCTCACCAAACCAAGGAACATGGTCAAAATTTGGAAAAGGATCAAAATCAGATTTACTTGAACCGACGCCTCTATGCATGAACAAGGATCACAAACTTATCGGAAAATGAAGAACATGACCGGAACTTTGCCGGTGCCGGAAAGTTTGGTAAACGCTGGTCAACAGCGGTTCTTGGGTGGCCTGGAGTTCTAAACTCATTTTTAAGGGCTCGTTTTAAGAACATCATCCTTATTCCTTAACGTATGTCATGAATCATGATCTAGATAATGAAAGGATTGAAAACAAGCTTTAAAGCTTAAATCTTACCTTGAAGATCAAGTAAGAAGAGTTTAGAAGAGACTTGAAGCACATGCAAGGCTTGAGCTCCAACTTGGGACGCTCAAGACAATACTGAAGAGTCGTCACCATAAAAAGAAGTGAAAAGGGGTGTTTTGGACTTACGAACACTTAGCGGAGTTCCACCGGAAAATTCTACTTTCCGGCGACCTCACAGTGGATTTCTGCTGATTAACTTAGAAGCAATATTTGGTCATGTTTTGACCAAATTGGAGGAAATTAACCGTTGTGATTCACGGTGGAGATAAGAGATTTTGAGTTTTCATAATTAAATATGAAGTTATTTTAGATTTTTCGGGACTGACTGTTTATGAAATTCATATGGTAAAAACAATCATTTCCCGAAAACCCGGAAATAATGTAAGGACCTTGGTTTAGGCACAAACATGATGCTCTAAGATGATTATCGAAGGGTCCTAATCATATAAATTTGGGTTAACCAAATCTATATTTCTCGGAGCGGTATTTCTTCGGTTTACCGTTAACCGTTCTAATTACAACTACAAGAAGGCCCTATTTAAAACCTTATAGGACTTCTATCTAACTTCTAAATCATCATAAGACATTCCGTCGTCTTATAACGATGTCGAGTGAACACAATTGTTCTGTTTGCGTTCACTGTGTGTGTTCATGTTCGTGCTAATGTTTGTATATTAGTGTTAGCGTTAAAGATGTGTTAGCTTAATTAAGGTTTTCTTTCTAAGGGCGGTTTTGTACCCTTAGAAAGAAACAAGAGGCTTTGCTTTTCTAAAGAGCAACGTTTCTGAACATTGTTTATAGGCAAACCTTTGGTTTCAAAGAAGACCAGAAACGCTTATACTCAGTTATAAGACTTTACCTGATCAAAAGGAGTAGTCAATCAAAGAATCACAAACTCAATCTCTTATGTAAATCACAACTTATCTTAAAAATAGGAAGGGACATTTACCTGATCAAAAGCATCCGCAAAACTATATTTCTGCAATACCTCGATTTTTCCTGTTAAAAAAAGAGTCACTTAAAGAAGTTGTTAGAACACAACGAGGCAAGTAGAGATGGATCTAGTGTAAGATGTATACATAAACAAAAGAAAAATGAACTTACCATTGCTCCTAGACTAATGTCAAAATCTAAACACTGAGCTGGTTTGATGTAAACATAAGATAACACAGACAAGTACAATCTAGTTGGAGATCGAAATACTTACATACCTTCACGAAGATGTCATTCTTGTACTATGCAGGGGTTAGAATACTTTATTCATAAAGTCCCAAACCAGATAAATGCAGAGGATTGAATACTCGAAATCTATCATAACATCCTTGCTCTACAAGATGCATAGAGTTTATTCCAATCAGAATTGAATATCTTTAAGCAGATTATTATTGAATTTTCCAATCTCCAGCACCATTAAACATGCCTTATTAAAGGACATTCATTCCCCACCGATATGCAGAATATGAGTATTATTATATCATGTTGTATATAGAGTTTGAGCAGAGCATTGAATTTTCCCAATTTTGGGACATCATTAGATACAAGATATAGAGTACTGGCAGAAACTTGAATAACTTATCAATCATGTTGTCCCAGCTCAGCAAGATATATATAGAGTATTGGCAGAAACTTGAATTTCCCAATCATGGGACATAACTAGATAAGATTTTTAAATGTGTATCTAAGCAGAAGATTGGATTTCAGAAATATTGGGACATAGTTAAATGTTCTATGATTCTGTAGTTCTACTATATATAGCTTTGTAATTCTCATCATATGAAATAACACAATACAATATTCTGATATTTAATACAATGCACATCTCACCAGCACATTGACATTATATACCTTGGTCATTGCGTAGTTGTAAACATCTCTGTGTCCGCTTAGTAAGTGAATAGACATGAATCCTGCACAACAAGAAATATAAAAATCTAAATGTTGTTGGCTTGTAAAACCCTAAACACCATTGCGTTGATGGTTAAGCCTTAAGATAAAAGGAGCCAAGCCAATGACCCCTGTTTTGCCAGCAAGCGGAGTCTCTAATATGGAAAACTTAAGACTCTTAACTCTAAAGAAGCTTATGATCATTGCCGTCAAAAAACAAAAAAATAGAAGCTTATGATCATTCTGTTTCAAACATCACATATACGAAGCTTGTACATCAAGGAAGAATTAATTAAACAAAAGCAAGAATTTGTTGTACTTTACCATTGGATGACGCTGTAGAAAGTGAGCTCAATCAAAGTGACAAGCGAGTAGATAACTCACTGATGCGATCTGTTCTTGACTGTTGAAAGGAGTCGAGAGCATACTTAACCTTGGGCGTAGTTACGATAACTATCTTATGACCGTTTGTTATCAAAATTTGGTAAAGAAGAGTTGCGATAAATCAGAAGCGCAATTACCACTTCTTGTTTGGATTCGATATAATCTACATGTTAAAATGCACCAAATATGATTTTCTTTTCTTTTTGTACATTCACATTAATGTTGTACAGAACAAGGGTAATGCGGAAATGGATGCTTACTGAGTTTATGCAAGAAAAGGACCTATTTTCCCAAAAAACCGGTATCTGCTTCGAATGCACAACGATTCTTATGAGATTCTTCCAAGAATCTGAATGATGACACATATGGACCAAGAAAAGAAAAAAACAGACACTAAGATTGGTAGGCTTATATATCATACAAGGTATAGTAATAGAAAATACCTACAGAGATGTATTGATACACCACTCCAAACATTACTACACTAGTATGACCAAATCAATCCAAGAGTAAAACAAAATATATCAAAAACAAGTTAAGAAATGGGGAAAGTATTTCATCTCGAATTATACACTATCATTGGGTTAGTTACTAGGATGATCTTAAACACTGTTAAACCGATATCAATGTAACAACTTGAAATTAATTCTTCTCCAAACCATTTCAATTTCTCCATCTAAAATCTAAGTGATTAAATCATTATTTCAAGCCATCAACTTAAACTTCCATAGGGGTGCTATAAACCTAGCAATATTTCAATTCGTAGAAGAAAAAATGATTGAGGGGAATATAACATAAATATTGAAATGTGAGAGAGGCATTTAAGAAACAACAATACAATAAAAGATGGTGTGCAAATAACAAAAAGTAATACATGTTGGTTTAGAAGAGCATTTATAGAGAGAAAGACTACTTCTTCTAAGGTTTATAAGGGAGTGTTTTTGAATGATAACAGCACAAGATCCCATTTTGAAGAAGCTTTTCTCTATTACTCATCGAAGGTGCTCAAGAAACCACCAAGGAAACCAGCTCCATTGCAGTCCCCACACAACACCTCCTTCTTACCTCTGCCCACAAGAATTTAAATAAAAAAAAATGAGTTTGTTTGTTTTGGATAAGGAAGAAGAAGAAGAACAACAACAACAACAAAAGAGGAAAGATGTTGCAAACCTGCAAAGCCAACAGAGCCCACCAGCTTTAAATTGCCCATTAAAATGATCAATCAAATTCACACCACCTCCTTTGCATTGAGAACATGCCACAGCACCTTTTCAAGACATTTTTATCACAGAATCTTTTGTCAAATTATCAACCAAAACAATTCAGTTGTAGAAAATAAAGAGATTATAAGCACTTACCATTCCCTTCACAATTTTGACAAAGTATGCTGTTAATTTTAGTGGTCTGAGCACCGTTTGTGGCCTATTGTTAGATTCCAAAAGATTAGGCTTTTAGTTATGAAATGGTAAATGGAGTAAGAAAAAATTGTTAGAGAGGAACAGAGTTTGTGACAAAAAATCTAACCTGAATCTCAAAACTTTTGGATTTCGAAGTCTGAAACACTTCTCTCTTCTGAGCCAACGATGAGTTCTTATTATCGCTAATTAAGAAGAAGTGAGTAGGTTTAGGATTTTTGCTGGGAGACTGAAGGCAAAAGGTAGGAGGAGAAGCGAAGAAGCATAGTGAATTCGCCATTTTTGATTTATGATTCTTCTTACCCACTCGATAGCAGATAAGATGCTGCTCTCTATCTCCCCTCTCTGTTTTTGTTTTTGGTTTTTGTGTCTTTTACCAAAATACCATTTTCTTTACCCAACTAAACCAATCCAATCCAAACCAGAACCAATTATTATACCGGTTTTCTTTAGACCCAATTTCACATCTCACTTTCCATTTCAGTTCCTCTTTTCTTTTTATAATCCTGTTTATCTTTCAAATTGAACTTTTTTTTTTGTTCTATTCCTATAACCTATAAGTGTTGTTTTAGTAATTTACGACAAATGAAAGAAAATGACAAAAGGTTAGAGCTAATTTCCTTATTTTTTCTCAAACGACCCATAAGGGCCATAACTTTCTGATCCTATGAATCACCACCACAAAACAAGAAATGGCTTAAGGCCAAACCACAAGGAGACTAGAAAGATGCTAAATACAAAACCAGGGTCCTTCACAAGTTGCCCTAACTCTGTTTCCGGTTAACTCACGTTGCTACTCCTTGTGGAGCCGCCCAAGACTCATTCACTGGCTTTCAGACGCTCTCCAAGTAGCCGAGAAGGCCACGAGTCACCCGCGCTAGCATACCTTGGACACGGCTTGCTCACATTTGAGCTACTATACATCATTGGCGCTTGTGTCTGCACACGCCCTGTCAGGTCTGAAGTATCTTGTGTCTGGAGATCGGGTTGCAACGGAAGGACAAGAACTGTGGCACCAGGAGGAGTTGCAGCAGATTGTTGAAAGCCGGCGCCTTGGTAAATGGGAATTCCTGAAAACTGAGAAGCAAGCTCGGGATGTTGTTGATAGTGATGATGGTACTGGGGTGCAGGAGAGGTGTTCAAGTCGGGTTTCGATTGATTCACTCTCGCTTCTACCTCGTTTTGTAGTCTCGAGATCTCAGTCTCAAGCACTGATGTTTCTTCTTTCAGCTCATTCTTCTCTGTGGATACCTACACACCCCACAGTTTCCATCACAAAGACTGTTAAACCATTAAGACAAACATCTTAAAAAGACATTGTTTCAAGCGATCAAGGTTTACTATAGGAAGAGGCCAAGGGGTTGTTTTAGGGAAAGTGGCATACGTAGTTAGATTCAGAGAGGAGAGAAGTGTGCTCCTTCCTAAGGGACTCAATCTGACCAAACACGTCCTTTAAGAACCGAGTAGCTTCGCAAAGTATGGAGGCTTTCCCACTGTTCTGCTGATTCAGTTCTGAGAAAAGAGAAAACTTTCCTGGTGAGAGATATCACAAACGGTAACACCATCCTATTCAAAATTTGACCAGCCTCGTCTAATTTCACTAACACTTGTATTTGCACAATTAGAGCTCAACACAAGCAATTTTTCCATTCAAGTCTATGGAAACAATCTTGGATTGAAAGATGCGAAATTTACCAAGTGTATCGGCTAATTCGATGAAAAGCTCATTCAAATGCTCGCGTTTAAGCCTCTCTCGAACAGCCTTGTTAATCCTTTTAGGTACTTTACCTTTTCTAGACCTGTTGCATATGAACAATTTTTTATACACGAATATACAAAAAAACTGAAAATCCATTTTCTATCTCCGAAAATTTCTCACCTTTCATCTACAGTAGCATTCGCTTCATCAGTCGATGTGGAAGGAGTTTTTGACCCCATCTTCTTGCTTTAGTACTAAGAACGAGATTCTCTGTGATTGATTCAAAAACAACCCAATTGATGATTCTACTCTTATATGAAACGAAACTGACAATTCGTTCGTCTTTAAAATAACCCCTAATGTCAAAACACAAACCCACCAAGAAACTTTGGGAGCAGAAAAACAAAAAAAAAACTTTTAAGAAATCTAATGGTTTCTCCTGTGATTTCGATTCCTCAAAAACTCAAGAGGTGATGTTAGATTCTAACTTTATCACCATATTCTTTGTCAAATCAAAAACAGTGAAGATTTACCTCAACAAAATTACGGCTAACTTGTTCAAAAACCAAAGCTTTAGATCGAAAAAGCAAACAAGTCAGAAATCTACCTCTCTCCGGCCGAGGCGGGAAGATATTTCCTTCAACACTCCGGTGAAATTTCGTCGGAAATTGTTGATGATCAGGATTCGTAAAGAGTAAGAGGAAAAAAAAAGCTACGAGAATCTGAGAGAGATTTGAAGGAAACCAAAAAAAAATAAAAATAAGAGAGGAGGGCGTGTGGAGGCGCGTGGAGAGCACAGAGGAAGTGGTGCGTGTAGATGAGAGCATATGAGCTCGACATATGCCTTTCGCTTTTCCACTTTTGTCGTCTTCTATTACGTCGCGTGTAAGCTCATTGATTATTTACACGTCATTCTATCTTAAATTTAAAAACAAAAAAAAATAATAAGTGCGATTGTCAAAAATAGCATATTTTAAAACTTTGATTCCAAATTTAGCATCAATATTTAAAATTGACAATAGCACAAATTTAATATTAAGATAACCTAAACTCTTTTTCTACTGGAGAAAAATTAAATTCTAAATAAGAAATAGTGAACCTAAACATAATATTTTAATTTTATTTTGAATTTATTTTGGGTAAAAATGTATTTAAATATAATTATTTGTGTTATTTTCAGAATTTCAAATTTGAAATGCTAGATTTGAAACAAAAAAATAATTTTTATGCTATTTTAGGGTAATTTGTAATAATAATTGAGTGGAGTGATTTTATCCATGTAAAAAGCTTATTATTGGGAAAGTTTGTTGAGTGTACAATTTTCATAATTAGTGCTCATGTTAATGAAATTTTCTACAGATTAAATTTCTTTTTTTTTAAACAATTTCATCTATTTTGTTTATCTACTGGCTGAAATGTAATTCGATAAAAAAATTATTAGAATAAAAAAGGACAATTGATCAAAATATTATATTTTAAAATTTTTGTTCCAAACTTAGGATCACGTTGAAAATGACAATAATATCACAAATTTAATATTAAAATAACCTAAAATCTTTTCATAATAGAAAAAAATTAAACTCTAAATTGAAAATAGTGAACCCAAACATAATGTTTTATTTTATTTTAAATTTATTTTGGATAAACAAATATTTTTACATAATTATTTGTGCTATTTACGGAATTTTAATTTAAAGTTCTAGTTTTGGAAAAAAAAAATATTATGCTATTTTAGAGAATTCTCCGAAAAAAAACAGTAAGTACAATTTGATTGTACAACTTCTTATCTCTCTTTTTTCAATAAGAAAAAAATAAAAAACATTTATGGCCGGTTTTGACTTTTAAGTTTTTTTAACGGAGAGGCGTGTGGGGTCCACCTGATGGATAACAAAGGCATGAAAATGGTCCGTCGATAGTTGATGACGGCCGTCTTCCGCCGCGGCTGGCGTGTGCCTCCCACAAACTCGTGTTGATTATTTAGTAAAAAACAAAATTGATATATATATAAATATATATTGAAGCTTCGGATTAGTGATTACATTTTTAATGGCATAGTAAAAAAAAAAAAAATTTAATATACGCTATCGGCTGATCTGGTCAGCCCCGGTAGGAACGCATCGATGTGCTACAGAGTGGACTTCTCTCTGAAGGGGCACCACACTATCTATCCCAAGTTTAAAATGCTTTCCAACTAATGTTACGGGTAGCCGAATCGCCTGTTACCGGACTATTAGGTAAATTGTCTGAGCCGAAACCCAGATCCAGATTTCCCATACGAATGTAATTTTTGTTTCGAGAGAGGATCGAACCCGGAGGGAGTGAAGTGGCACATTCTCAGTCCTCTCCTTACTACTCGACCACGCCCGTATGGGTAAAAAAATAAATCTATTTCGGTTTGATAGTCGACAAAAAGTAAACATAATTAATTAATTTACTAGATAGTATATTTAAACATCATTTTTATATATTAAATTAATTGTAATAATGTTTACTGAATATTGGTTAATTTGGTTCAATTTCATATAATTTAAGTTCTGTTCGAATAATTTGGTTTAAAAAAAAATAATTAGGCCGTTTGGGTTTATCTTATTAAGTTTATCTTATTATATAAAGAAGAATGTTTCAAACATAGTAACTCGCATGATCATGACACGTGTTAAGCTAATCGATAAGATTTGATCATGTGAGTTACTATGTTTGAAACATTCTCCTTTATATAATAAGATATAAAAAGAAGAAAAAAAATCATTAGTTTTTCCATTTAGATTAAGTAAATTAATCTTAATAAAAAAAAAATTCTAATTTTCCACATCTATATAAATTACAATTTGGTAGTATGTCAATTAGACACCAACAAATTAAAAAGTCCAATGTGGGTTAAAAGTTTTCCTTCAGTTTTTATTGAGAGTTAAAGATGATGATGAGAAAGCTCCATTGTCAATGACTCATGTCAAGTCATTGCTTATGGATATGGTTCTTAGCGGCGTTGATACATCGGTTAATGCAGCGGAATTTGCTATGGCCGAAGTTTTGAGTACACCAGAAGTGTTGAATTAAGAGTGTTCAACAAGAGCTTGATCAAGTTGTTGGTAGAGATAACTCGTTGAAGAATCTCACATTCCTAAGTTACTTTACTTGCAAGCTATTATGAAAGAGACTCTTAGGCTTCATCCTACACTTCCTCTACTTGTTCCTCACCAGAATAACGAATCCTTGGTGGTTGCGGGTTACATGGTTCCTAAGGATTCGAAAATTTTCATCAATGTTTGGGCGATTCATAGAGATCAGAAGAATTGGGAGTATCCAAATGAGTTTAAGCCTGAGAGGTTCCTTGATAGCTCGTTTGATTTCAATGGGAACGTTTGGGTCTGGTCAGAGGATTTGCGCGGCGATTAACATGGCAGAGAGAATGGTTTTATACAATTTAGCTTCACTTCGGCATTCTTTTGATTGGGAAGCTCCTAAAGGAGAGGGATTTGAAGTTGAAGAGAAGTTTGGTCTTGTTCTTAAGTTGAAGAAACCACTCATTGCAATTACTATCCCAAGGTTGTCCCAACCAAATTCCTAATCCCTTACACCAAATCTCATCGCTTAACCGGCCGGTTCGATTTGGTCTATAAGTTTGGGCTTGGGTTTCCTTTTTTTATATTATTATTATTTTTGATTGCGAGTTACTATGTTTAAAATATTCTCCTTTATATAATAAGATTTAAAAAGAAAAAAAAAAATCTTTAGTTTTTCCATTTATATTAAGTAAATTAATCTTAATAGGAAAATAATTATAATTTTCCACATTTATATAAACTACAATTTGGTAGTATGTCAATTACACACCAAAAAATCAAAAGTCCAATAATCATATTCAAAGTTATTTAATGCATATGCTTCACCAAATTTTTCCTTCAAGATATATATATTTATTTCATCGAAAACTTTATTTCTAAAGTTATGTATTATATATTTTTACGGTTGATAAGTTATGTATTATATTTTTTAACGGGTTATAATATATTAAATTACAAATCCGCATATATACGGGTACTTATCTAGTATTATATAAAATTTGGTTCGGATTCGGATTCGGATTCGGATTAATAAATTTTGGTTTGGTTGTATTTTGTCCACCTTTAAAAGAATTATTGAAACAAAATTCTGAGGTAAAAATAGAAAGGATTTCTTTATTTAACTTACTAGGTGAATACCCGCACAATGCGCGGGTTTATAAATTTGAAATATCTTTTGAAGTGTTTTGATTCTAAACTTTTTTTTACATCGTATTTTTTGTTGTTGTTGTTTGTATTGTTTCGACCAAATTCATTCATGCTTTAATATATAGGACAATTTTGTTCACATAACCTTCGCACTTGAATGTTGCCAGAAGTGTTTACAAATTACAACTATAAAGAAATGCCCAACGACTTTCCTTACTTACAGTGACTTGATTGGTTGTGAGACCTATATATTTGGGATTGGCTACATTACGCAGAAATGAGTTTTTATTTAAGACACTTTTAGCCGATGGAGAAGCCAAATAGAAGAGAAATACTCAGGCTTGTTGTGGGTAGGCTCTTACAGTGCAACACCTGATGAACTTGTTTGATCCCATATAGCATGTTTCAGTTCTGAAGTAAGAAAGGACACAATCCCCACATAAGATAATAGTGATAAGATCCAGTATATCCACGATTTTAAAAGTTGATAAGACAAGACAATTTGTCATGTTCTTATACAGATCTATTACGCTTCTTATATGATCTTAGGACATTAGTAAAACACAAAATATCTAAACAAGCTCATCCTAATATAAGCATAAAAGGAGCATAACACAGAAAGAGCAATATCCAGTCGTTTCGTAGTTTGCTTTACCAATAAGTGCTTAACCAAAGATGATCAAATCTATATCAGAAGTGAAAGACAAAATAGAGAGTATCGAAATGCACTTGTTAATTTGTAATTGCCACAGTAAACCCGAGGTTAGTGAACAATTTGCATATAGGTATGTATTTTTATTCCATCAACCTAGCTATTTAAGCAGAAGAAGACCAAAGACAATAACATAGAGACACAATTAAAAGCAAAACAAATTTACCTCATAAGTGTGTGTTTTATTTCATCAAGCTAGGCCTTGGTGCAGTGTTTGTTGCAGAGGGATTAGCAACATAATTCTCTTGTGTTGCTAATCTGTGCTTCACTGGCTATCTATGAAACAAAACCGTGCTAAATTAGTTTGTGAGACGAAAGGAGATCGAGTATGCTTTTACCTCAACATATCCGCAAACAGATGCAGGGTCATACTTTAGCTGCAGTAGATTTTCCTCTGTTATGTCTATGGAGTTCTCTTTAAGAGCATCTTGCACACTATATGTATGCGTATACTTATATATATAGAGAGAGAGAGATAGAGAGAGAGAGAGAGAGATAGAGAGAGAGAGAGAGTGAGAAAGAGAGAGAGAGAGAGAGAGAGAGAAGGAGAGAGAGAGAGATATTTGTTGACACTGAAGGTTCTCATATCTACCTTTAAGCTTCAAACATTCTCTGTAGCTGTTCTGAAATTCCAGGAAAAGCATACATGTATATAACAATCTTTCTTGAGATTTCGTATATGATATAAATCTAAAATCTCAAACCTCGAGTTCTTGGCAGGTTTGTTTGGCTTACCTGGAGCCATAGCTGCATTTCTGGTACCGTTCCAGTGTCTTGAGCATGCTAAAAGAAAAGAACAAAAGAGGATAAGAAGATTATGCAATTGACTTAGGAGACAAACCTATAACTCATCATAAACAAGAAACATGAGACGTATGCGTGTCTCCATGTTTCGATACCTGAGCTCCTCCATGACACACAAAAGACAAAAGAAATTGTGCACTTAAGTAATCAATAAGATATAAGCTCTTTCGAAGAAAGATGTTGCATGGATCCATTGTGATACAATCATAAAAAAAAAAACGTAAAAAATGATATGGATAAAACATACCATCTAGAGGTCTTATAAGTTTATCCTACCAAAATGTTTTTTTCGTTTCCATTATAAACTTTCATCACATCCAAACCAGTGTCTCCATGCATGGACTCACTTTTTGTGATGTTATCTTAACCTAGGATGACCACATGTACACAAGGGAAAACATAGTGACGATAGTTCCCAAATCAAGTCCATGATTATTTACAGCCATAAAACAAAACACCTAGATTTCTTTAAACTCCACAAAAGAAATATATGTCAGAATTGATTTCACATACCTGAAGTTCACGTTGGAGAGGTCTGATTGGTCCTTTACAAGCTTGTTATTTCCACCTAACGTAAACTTTACTCACGCTGATAGAGCGGCCTACCAACCCATTGTTTGGATTCACCTCCCAGAGAACCAATGCTCCCGTCTCGGTCTTGAGGTATTTTATTCCTTCAGATTTTGAGCACGTAGATTTAAGAATCAGTCAAACCTAAGGGATAAGCGAATCATGTAATTGCAAAAAAAAAAACTCAGCCGAGTAAAATTCTGACAAAAATCGATTTCTTCTTAGATTCCTCGACATCGGATTTCTCAGAATCGCTGCCGTTTTGTACTTCGCCGCCGGAGCCGTCGTTTTTTCCCCTTTCTTCTGAGAGAAGACGAGTTCGAGTTCATTGATACGTGGTAACTGGTAGGTTAGTTTACAAGCTACTACTCTTGTTCAGAATCATCTCTATCTTCCCAATTTCTCTCCTTCCGAAAATTCTGATTTCTATCTCTCATCTCTAATCTGTGTACATGTTATCTCTCGATATTTAGAATCGATCAATTCTGCTTTTGATGTGGTTTTTTCTGGATTTTTTTTTTAATTATATTTGACTGTGTACACCACTTGTTCGATCATTTGCCTCTATGAACTAATGAACTTTTAAAAAATCTGTGTATTGATTATGCATAATCGCAACTGTATTTGGAGGTTCATGTTTTTGATGAATTTTGGGGAGCAGTCATATGCAATAAGAAATTAGGTTCAGAACATTATGGTTAATTATGTGATTTTATTCTATGATCATGATCATTTCATATGAATTCGATTAGTTTTTCACCTAGATTAACATCTCTAGAACTAATGGTAGGAAGATTCCATGTATTGGCATTAGTCAAAGTCTGCTTTTTGTTTCTTTAATTCTGTTCAGCAGTGACGATGATAATGTGATAGTTCTTGCTTTCCTGAGCCAGTAAGTTCGCGGCGAAACAGAAAGTAGTTTGGTGGTGTAGACGCATTTCCTTTATTACGAGGGCCCTCTGTCTGAATGGAAACTACTCCAAGAGATGAGCTTGCAAGCTTCTTAAATGTTCTTCCCCCTGTGGATTTCTGTTGTGTTTATGGCTCGACGTTGCACCCAAATAACCAAGATAAGGTCTTATCTTCTCTTGGAACTCTGTGTGATGAGCATTCCTGTTTCTGATGTGTGTCGTTGCTCTTGCAGTCTAAAATGGTGGACTATATCCTTGGAGTCTCTGATCCCATGCAATGGCACTCTGAGGTGAGTCTCTGAAGAGTGATGACAAACTTTCATTATAATCGTTGGATTAGGAGCTATGTAAGCCCATGGATCCTAATTATCTTTTCTCATTGTGTGATCAAGAATCTGAAAATGAATTCAGATCACTATGCTTCATGGATGGTTCACCTTGGTGGAGCCAGGCTGGTATATTTGTCTAGATATCACATACTCTTGCATTGTTTATACGGCTTAATTAAACACTAAACACACACTTTTTCTTTCGTAGAACAGATTACGAAAGTTGCAGATAAAGTAGGAGTTGGAGTTCACTTCAATCCATTCGTCAATTGGAACGATAGGGTAAGAACTTTTCAAAAATCTGTAGGATTGTTTAAAATATAATTAACAATCTAGTTTTGTTAATCCAAGCTTGTATTTCATATGTTTACATTCTGCTCAGGTTGATCATATTGTATGTAATTTTAAGCCATTTTTCTTGCATGATTTACTTTCATTGTGAAGCTCTTTGCAGAAGCTAAAGTATGGGGTTGTTCGAATGCATGACCTAGTACAGGACATACTGGATTGGGACAGATTCTACTTGAGTGGCCGTTTACAAAAACCGGTATGTCAGTTGCTTGGTCTTCTTACTGATAACCGTGGATCGTGAGATGTTTTGGGGAATTGCCTTTGGTTGCAGGTTCATTTGCTTGTTGATAATCTGGACATAGCAGATGTGAATTCGGTTAATAAGAGAGCCGCAGTATCTGCAGCTCTTCTTCTCTTGCCATCAAAATTCACCGAGGTTGGGTTTCTGCTCATAAATTTTAAAGTTTCATGAGACTGTACACTACAACTCACAAAACTCTTACGCAGGAAGATCTGTATGCCAAAATATGCAGCCTTTCTTACATGGGTGACTTGCGCATGTTGTTTGCAGAGGACACTAATAAGGTGAGAGAACCCAGTCCTCTTCGTGAGTACATCACATAGCGAAAATTGTTATCAGAACATATAAATTACTTACTTTTTTCGAGTGAAGAGATTTCTGATCCATAAGTTCGATCCCTTTCCTTTTAGGTGAACAAGATAGTGAAGGGACAATTTGATCTTTTCCAGTCAATGTATAAGCCTTTTCTTGAAGAGTGCGAGACCAAAAACTTGCTGAGATTATCATCTGCTGAAGCTAGTCAAACTAAATTAGTTCAGGTAGACAAATTGTTCACATAGCTCCATGATATATATATATATATGGCTGGCTCAGGTTTTGAGATTCTTTGAGTCATTGTTCTGATATTGATCCTTACCAACTTGTGGACAGGACTCTAGCCTTTCAGCATCACGCTCTCTGGTCTCTTCTCTTCCCGCATCAGTAAGAAGCCAAATGGGGAAGTTACTTGGGGAAAAGAAAATGTTGAGTGAGACCGGTATCAACTCTGATCTCTCTCTCTCTCTCTCTCTCTCGGGATGATTATTGATGGCTGAACTGGTATGTATATGTAATAGGTAGAGTATTGGGAGAAGTTTGTATAGGTTCAAGAGAAGAAGCAGCGAAATGTATGGAGAAGGTAATGAAGCGAAGGGTAATGGTTTCAAGCGCAAGGCAAGCTGTGTCTGGTTTCTTGGCTGCTGGAGCTATTAGCGCAACTTTGTATCTTTCTCAGAAAATGCGCAAAGCTTGGAATTCTCGGTCATGACTTTGCCCAAAAACTCCCCATGCTCTAAATGAACAAGTTGAAGAAAGTCTGTAGATCATTCTTTCTTTCTTTTTCTCATGGGTTATTATGTCTCCCGATGTCATAGATGATAGAACTATAGAAGCAAACGCAACAATCTCCGTGTCATTTTATCATTTTTTATGGTCTAATTTATGATNGTAATGAAGCGAAGGGTAATGGTTTCAAGCGCAAGACAAGCTGTGTCTGGTTTCTTGGCTGCTGGAGCTATTAGTGCAACTTTGTATCTTTCTCAGAAAATGCGCAAAGCTTGGAATTCTCGGTCATGACTTTGCCCAAAAACTCCCCATGCTCTAAATGAACAAGTTGAAGAAAGTCTGTAGATCATTCTTTCTTTCTTTTTCTCATGGGTTATTATGTCTCCCGATGTCATAGATGATAGAACTATAGAAGCAAACGCAACAATCTCCGTGTCATTTTATCATTTTTTATGGTCTAATTTATGATTCAAACAATAGCAATGAACAAGAAAATTTGAAATACAAAAATTCAGTCTATTGCATACCTAAAAATATATTTTTTTTAAATAAAAATTCAGACACATGGATTTCATTTGACCCCGTGACTAGTTGAAGGTTGACAATTTTAATCGTACATTGCTACTTTAATGTAATTTTACTACGGGGGACCAATTTTTTTACGTTTCCGTACGATGGCATTCGAATCTAGACCCATGTGCTCTAAAACTTACCCCAACAAATACTATTTTAAATTTTTAATTGTTTGAATCTCTGTTCTTAAAAACACCAGTTGACTAGTTGCGTTGAATTGGATTGTAGATAAATCGGTTTATATATATATATATATATGGTTTTATCCCCTNTCCGCCTAGCTGGCCTAGGCAGCCGCCTAGTTTTTTTTTGTTTTTTTTTTAATTTTTATTATTTAACAAAAAACTTGAAAAGTTTTAATTTAGTTTTACTATGTTGTTAGAAAGTCATTAAAAGTCAAAAAAATCATTAAAAAGTTATAAATTTATAAATTTATGAATTAATATGTTAAAAAATCAATAAAAGTCCAAAAACTAGTCTCCGATTAATCCTGATTAATTTCCGATTTTCGGGCTAGGGATTAGGCCCAATCCGACCGTCCGACTAGCGCAATTTAGAACATTGGTTTTATCATATGGTTCAGAAATTTTAACAAAAATGGTTCGGAAATTAATCATGTGGTCTAAGAATTATTTTAAATTTATGATTTTTTGGGAACAACATAAATTTATATTATTAAACATCTAAATCCCATCATTATTATAAAAAAAAAGTATAAAACTAAACAAAAGATAAGTAAAAATACTAAATATAAGAGAAAAATAAACTATTGAACTCAATTCGTACCGGACTAATCTGTATAATAACTAGAATGTCATCCGTTAATCCATTTACGAATATAAAACGCGAAATTACAATGCAAGAATTTATAAATATATACAAAACAAATAATGTTGAAGTTTCTACTGTTATATAATTAGAAAAGAGAAAGAATTTGTGTCAGTGACAAAAAAAAAAAAAAATTGAACGTTGGTTACGGAGAGATAATCAGATGGAGTGGGGTCCACAAGACAATCACTGCACCTGATAACGTTTTGGGTCCCACACTCCTTACAACACTACAGTCCTCATGTCACCACCACAATCAATCTGTTCTCTCTCTCTCTCTACTTATTGAATTTGTATAAATATTTCTTTATTATTACATTCAAATGATATATTATATAGTCTGCAATAATACTAATTGACATTTATTTTATTTTTTTGATTGTCTCCCTCTTTAGAAGACCCATGCGAATAGGATTTTAAACCGTAGAGAATATATCTTCTAGAGTAAATTACGTTCTAAATATAATATATTTACAATTCACAAAAATTGTTTATTACGTATTAAGTAGAAATTATGGGGTCATGGACCTTAATCTCTAGGAAATGTGGGAGAAATATTTTACATCGGAAGTTGGGAAATTTTTTGAATAATATATAAAAGATTTGGGCCAGTCCACTCATTGCCAATTGATTTTGAGTTAGAAGCCCTTTTTTGAATAATATAGGAAGTGTATGAGAAATATCTCACATCGGAAATTGGGAGAGACCTTGAATAATATATAAGGGACTTGAGTCTTGAGCTAATCCACTCATTGCCAATTGGTTTTGAATTTGAAGCCCAAAAAACTTAACATTGTTCGATTAGAGAAAAGTAAAATGTTTGTTGGGGTTATTGGTTCTTGTATTTTAATGGATTTAGAAATCTTTCTCGGATTTGGAAATCCTTAATGAATCCATTGATATTAAAATCAGACAAGTGGATTTGAAAATTAAATAAATGGATTTCAAAATCTAATAAGTGGATTATTGTAAATCAACCAAATGGATTTATAATAATTTTAGTCTTATAATAAAATCAAAATATATAAAAAAAAATATTCGTCTCTCCACCATGAACTTGCTGAATATACCATTATTATCATGTAAACCCGAAACAACACTATCTAAGAGTAAATTTATCAAAGTTCTTGTTTCTTGGGGACCCCATTGATGATATGAACATTTCCCTCGTTCTTGTTGTGGTTCATGTTGTGATTCTTCAATTGATACTTTAGGTTTTACGGTTTTGTGTTGGAGATTACATAGAAATTATGACAAATATCTATTATATAAAATATTCATTATAGAAAACGGAAAATTGGTTCGAAGATTGTAAAAAATTGGGAAATTAGAAAAATAGAAAATTATATGAAGTTGTATCATATGATATATGATATGCTATAACAAGGAAAAAAACAAAAAGCTATATTGAACTTGTGATATGCTTTAACAAATATGACGTGGTGATATGCTTTTGAAAGGTCGTGTATTTGACTTGTATGGTGATAATACATGGAGGAAGTTCAATAATACAAATCCAACCAAATAACAAAGTTTAACTCAATATTTGCTTCTTTCTTTTTTACTTTTGAAAACACTTATTGATTTTAATATGGATTTTAAAATCATAGAACCAATAACATTGTATTTGGTTTGGATTTTCAAATCCACTAAAATACACAAACCAATAACACTCTCTTTCTTTTCGTATATAATTTTTCTTCAAAAAAAAGAGAGTAAAATGTTATGATACAATCAATCATTTATTTGTACCTTGTAAGTTGAAAGTTGTAACGTTTGCTAAAAACAAAAGAAAATGATATACCATATTTGACAAGTCTTTTAAACTAAATTAGTCTTGATTTGAATATTTGAACATCATATACAAAATCAGATCCATTTTTTTCAGTGGGGACAAACGACAAAGAAATAAATATAAAATGAAGCAAATACTAAAAAAGACATTTGATATATTTCCTAGCATATAAGATCAATCGAGATTTTTCTATGTTTTCTGTATATATCGTTTTCGTTCGACCATGTAAAACAAACGAGACACTTTTGGTGTTTCCTATTCGCTTCGAAACAACAACTTTAAGGGCCAAGTGAGAAAGAGATTGGTGGGCCAAGACAAGAGAGAGGCCCATCTCGTTCCTCGATAAAATTAATTTCTCAAATCATGACATTTTTGTTTTACGATTAAAAATGTGAAGTTACTAATTAAATACACAATTAGGTTGAAGAAACATGATTTATACTTCGATCTATATATTAATGTTTCATTGGACTCTGGAGAGAGGAACCAGAATTGTTTGGCGAACACTTAAAAAAACTTTCTTTATGCATAATTAATTTTGCTTAATGGATAAAGAAAACCAAGATGATTTTGATGAGAATCGAGACAGTGACACTATATAACAGGAACAAAAACAAAAAAAAAAACCATTTAAAATAATAATGATAAAAAAGTGTCATATTCTCCTCAAAATCCAAAAAACCTGACAGAGAAAATCTCGTGTACTATTTAATCACTCACTCACAAGAAAAAAACTCAAATTTAAATCAAAGTAAAAAAAATCTCACGTTCTCACGTATTTTTGTTTTTTACTTGGCATAAAAAATTACTACAGAAAATTAAAAAAAAAAAAAAAAATTAACGGCGAAAGAAAAGTATTACACAGTCGCCGCCGGCGGCGAGTCCACGATTAAATTGTTTTGAGTCTAATCTTGCGGATCCTCCTCATCGCCTCCAAGTGAATCACTAGCCTGAGATTCGCCGGAAACTTGACGTCCGTACTGATTTAAACCGAAGAGAATATTATGCTGTTGTTGTTGATGATGATGATGATGTCTGTGTGTGTTATGATGATCACCACCGTCACTTCTCCCTCCTTCATTACTATCTTCGTTGATCTCATGATTACTACTCGTTGCTAGCTGTTGTCCAGTAAGAAATGCCATTGGCGCAGCGAAATTCATGAAATGTAAACCGCTCGAAACCGCGCCGCCTGGAACGCCCGAAACGCTACTTCTGTATAACGCAGCAGCCGCTGTATTAATCGAAGGAAACGTCCAAACAGGCTCTCCACCTCCACCGCTACCAACAGAACCTCCTGATCCTGTTTGGTTATTATTACCACCACCAGCCGCGGCCGCAACCATCCAGAAATTTCCGGGTATTTGCGCAGTTGTAGCGGTAGATCCACTGTTGCTAGATTGAAGAGTATAGCCACCGATTTGATCATGTTGGTGTTGATGCAAATCCGGCGTCGTTTGGAGTCTTCGTTTCTTCTCTGAGTTTAACTCTTCCGAATCTTGATCTCCTTCTTGCTTGGTCGGATTATGGAAGTTCAAAAACGACGTCGTGGGAGTGAAGTTATCGATTCCAGGAAACAGAGACGACGTCGTTGCACGTCCCTGTAGATGATGATGATGATGATGCTGATGGTGAAACCCACTTCTTTGTTGTTGTTGTTGTTGAAGTAACGATGGAGAGAAGATGTTGTTAGGGCTAAAAGTGGAAGCTGCGTTACGGAAATGAGAAGGGAGAGACATGGAGGAGCCTGAAGAACGGAGAGAGATGTTTAGAGAAGTGAAGTTCGCCGGGATCGTTCCGGTTCCGGTGGCGGCGATAACGGAAGGCTCGGCTTGTTGGAGAAGCCACTCGATGGTTTCTCCGTCGGATTTATGGCCGAGCTCTCTCGTCAGCTGGAAAACCCTAGCTGCGCATAACGCAGGCATCCTTATCCTCCTCCCTCTTCCGTCTACTTTCGTGTGTCTGTCTTTCGTCGACGCTCGTTTCAACGGCGGCTTTTTAGCTGCGGCTACTACCGCAGATTCCTCTTGCGTTATCTGTAACTCTTTCTGCGTTGTTGTTTGCGGCTGCGGTTGCGATTGCGATTGCGATTGCGATTGGGATAATTGTTGGTGTTGATGGAGGGAGAAGAGAGAGGAGGAGGAGGGGGAAGGTTGTTGTTGTTGTTGTTGATCGTCGGGGTCTCGTTTTCCGAGGAGCTGGAAAGGGAAAGTAGGGCGGTGATGGTGGTGGAGGTGACGGTGGTGATCGTCTCCTCCTCCTCCTCCTCCGACGCTGTCTCCACCGTCCATTATGACATTTAAGACAGTAGATGCTGGTTTTTGCATATATAAGTTGGGAACTATTTTATATTTAATAATTAGGGTTTTGGTTTTATTTATATGTGATTTTTCTTTTTTGACATGAGGAGAAAAATAGAAAAGATGTTGGAAGGAATTGAGTGAGAAGGAAAGGATAAGAGAAAGAGAGAGAGGGAATGGGAAGAAAAGCTTAAAGAAACAAAGATCATGAGTGAGAATTATATGGGTGAGCTTTACAAAACCATTTTTTTAATAAATAAAGAACTTAAAAGAAAATAAAATAAAAACTCTCTCATTGCATTTTCTCTTTTCTTTTTTTTTTCAAAAAAAAACTGTTCATTATATTGCTTCTTTATGTATGCTTCATCTCTCGCTCAATTATAATAATAATAAAAAATAACTAAGAGAAACGTCAACAATGGGAGTATCATTTATGAGTTGGAGAAAATAAAAGTATGATTTAATCAACGCAAAATGGATTGATGCAATTGGCAAATATGTTTTCTCTTGAATCTAACCGTATATTTGAAAATTTCAACGTTTAAGTCCAGCTATGTGCCAATCAATCCGTTAACTAAATCCTTCTTAGATTTGACACCATTAATTTTTTTTTTTCCGAAAATGAGTTTGATAAAAACTTCCTACTAAAAGTCTATCAAAAGTATATCTTTATGCTAAATAATAATAACTTCACTTTTTTAAACAATACGCAATACAAAAACACTGTCACAATATATATTGTGTTTTTTTAATTGGATCATCGTTTTAGACATTAATCAGACGACAATAACAAGATTTATTATCCTCTTTTCATCGTTTCTTTCTTTATGTATAAATAATACTTCAAACTATAAAAGGCCACCGTAAAAATGGACTACAATATTCACCGTACAATGAAAATGATTTTTCACGACTAGTTAAAAAAGGAAAAAAATCTGAACGTTGCGTTAATAAATGAGATGAATTTGTACATCTTCGTCTTTAATATATAATATATATATATATAAGAAAAAAAACTAAAAATTGGGGTTAATTTTAATAATAATAATAGTAAAATGAAGATATGGTTGGAGAGGAGTCGTTGTGGCTGCAGAGTCCACGTGAGGTGTCCTCTTTTATCATTCATTCCATAAAGACAATGGAGAGGTCGACGGGAAGGTGATGGGTCCCACACTCCTCTTAAAACCTCATTTGGTCAAAAAAAATTAGAAATATATTTTCAAAACGTTGGGTCCCACTTCATTCACGTAATCATTCTTCCCCTGCTACTTTTGCCGGAAATACATTACCATAATTATTCATTATTTCAATTATTAAAATTTTACCAAAATTATTCTTTTTTTTTTTTTTTTTTTTATAAATCAGATGGCAAATCTCTCAATACAATGACTACGTAAACACCACTGGCCAAAAGCTGAATTGTGTTTTCAAATAGAGAGTTTTATACTTAGCCTTCGAA